>BGPR01004590.1:65711-83484 GCA_013235015.1 Araneus ventricosus | reverse complement strand
TAATTTTGGCACTGATTAATGAAAGTTTAAGTCAAAAAATATATGTTACAAGTAACGTCATATCCTGTAGAGTTCTTGAACTCCTTAGAATTGTCAGGGGTACCTTCCGACAAGCTGATATTAAAAGTCGGTGTGCCAGTACTATTGATACATAACCTCGATGTACCGAGACTGCGCACGGTTCCAAATTGCACACCTAGGTCCAAACGTCGCGAGAATGTTTTAAAACGAGAGTGTTTTAATTTCACGCATTCCGATAATACCGAAGGATTTGCCATCCAATTTCAAAAGGTAGGCTCAGGGCCAGACACTCAAAGGGGCAGGCGTACATTTGGAAAACCATATTTTTTCAATAGGCAACATATGTGGCGTGTTCACGTGTGTCCAGACCACTAAACCTCTACATTCGTGCAAAAAACGTAAAACAAAAAAAAAAACGTAGTATACAAAAGTGTGTTAGCATAGATAAATAAATTACCTAACTATAACAGCAAACACTCCTGTTAGTCGTCCAATAATGTATTATCAACCGTCAAAACTTTTAATTTTCCCTTTCAACATGTAACGAAACATTTACATTCGTGAATTAAAAAAATTTAATAATTCAAATTCTTTGCGCACGAAGTCGCGGGTTACAGCTAGTTGGGCAATAATTTTCAGCACTTTTAGAGAGATTATAAATTGAGTATGGGTATTAAAATACAGCCTTTACATAAACACATATAGTGGGAGATTGTTAGTAAAATTCTAACTGTATAGTAACACTGATGAAGTTTTAGAGAGTTCATGGTAAATACAGATTACAGGGATGAGATTGACAAAAAAGCAAAAAGACTAAAATCATAAGCGAGCAAAAAAATTTATACCATAATTTATACACAAAAGATGTTTTAAGAAGTAAAATATCAGAACATGCAACATGATGAATATATTACACTATAATAATTAATAACTTAATTATCTATAATTCAGTATGTATAAATAAGAAAAAGATTAAATTATTATTAAATCATTCACATTAAAAGTTAACAAACAAGTTTAACACATCATCAGGGGCATCAGAAAATACAAAAATTAGACATTAAAGTATATTTACCACTAAGATGCAACATTCACCCAACAGAAGTCTGAGAAGAATTATATTTAATAGCCTTTTGATAAAAGTTAGCTCAAAAAATAAATAAAAATAAGGACAACTAATTTCTTTCGCATCATGCAATTGTGTAAAGTGTATTAGCTCTTTATAAATTATAATAATGTATCATATACTGAATTCTGTTTTATTTCTTTTATTTTTATACACTTTTGCAAAAGTAACAGCACAATGATTTTGCACCTTATAAAGTGAGAGGGGTCGAGAAATTGTACAGTTACGACATATTCATTTAGCATTATTGTTATTTGAAACCCTTTGAAACATTTCCTTAATTGTTAAAGAAGCGGTTTTCTTTCGTTTTTTTATTTGTGTGGATTTTGTTGGTAACAGATCTCCAGTAACACACTTCACCCCTCGTTTTGGAGGGCTCCTATCTTTGACAGATTTTTCCTCAATAAAGGATGTGTTTGCATCCTCTGCAAGTTTATTTTCAGTGGAGGCTAAATTTTTGCACAGTCTTTATTAGTATCTCTTTGTTTAATTACTGGCATAGTTGTTGGGACTACATTATATCTAGAATGCCTAGGTAAATCATCGATTTTATTTTGAGAAGATTTTTTTTTATGTCTTATTCTCTGATTTTTTGCTGCATTTGCACAGCTTTTTAACTACTTCTTTTGACAGGAGTTTTTCTTTTGATATAGTTTATTTGCTTGCTTTTTTCCCATTTTTTATTTCTTCATCTTGGTACGCCCTACATGATGACCTTAAGTTTTCAACTAATTTTTTTTTCAACCTTTTCATGCATTTTTTTTTGCAAAATATGCCATAGAGGTTTTGTTTTCTACAAAAAGGCGGTATTTAATACTTTGAATGGCACTGAATATTGGAATGTTCATCCTTGTAGAGCTTGCTGATATAATGTTGATTCGTCAGTAGAAGATGAATCAGCTAGTTTCCTAGCCAGTGGAGTAGCCTTTCGCGTAGTCAAGCATATTTTCACAGAATTTTCTTTCAAAAACGAAAGATAGAAAGGTTTCTTTTCTTTGTGCAAAAGTGGAATTTTCGAAAAAAAAAAAAAATTTGCAGCGGGTAAAAAAAAGGAATTTTGAGAGGAAAATTTCTCCAAAATAACAAAAAAGCGGAAATTTGCCAAAAAGCAGAAGAATCTCATCCCTGAGATTAAAATGTTTCTACCACAAATTTATTGCCAAAAGCTTGCATTTCATCTGAATTTTAAATGTCTATTATGAACTTCTGATACAATGGGAAAAGGCCAAATAAAAATGGATATCATTATTTTTGTATAAAAGATCACCACAATTCAAATTAGAATCAGTTTATAATTTTGATACTCCAAAAGCTACAAAATTATCTCTATATATAAAAAAAGAAGGAAAATGAAAACATCTTACCCAGAGATCATGCTCGGCATAATCAAACAAAAGAAAGACTTTCCTATCTGTATGCGAGAGAAAAACTCTTTGGAGACTGATGACATTTGGGTGTTTCAGCTCTCGGAGAAGCTAGAAAACAATATATATATATATTTTTAAATAAGTAACAACCTTGAAAAGGGGTTTATCTAGGACATGCACTTATCTAAGAATTGGGGGATGGGGACATGCAACTGTAAGGGTGAATTTAAAGGCATCGTGTAATATCAGTTGGCACTGGAGAGTGAAAGGTTTAAGACATGGTTGGCAGTTAAAAACATCACCATATAATGAAGATTTTTATTAATCAACATCAATTTGAACCCAAAATACAATTATTAAAAAAAAAATCATATTTTGAGTATCAGCAAAGTTGGAAAGTTTACAAATCTATTTTAAGAAATTGTGTTAACAAAAAACATTTTTTCTTTGCTTAGCCCAAAACATTTTATTTCATTCTTTAGAAATTTTCTACAATATCAGGTTGACAAATAAGTATTGCTGCAAAATAATATTTAAAGCATAACTAATTAGACTGCAAATCTTCCATGTAATAAGACACAGAATTGAGCCCGTTTCCAAAAATAAAATCATTTATAATTTTACTCTACATTGCTTTTATGAATATTAAAAGAAACCCCACCCTTACTTTATCAAAAAGAAAGTTAATTTTGAAGGGAAACAGAGTTTCATAAAGGTTTTTTAATACCAATGCTTCATTCTTTCACAAAGTCAAAAATCTTCAGTTGTTTATTGATATTAAATCTCTACTATTCATAGAATCATTAATGACATTTCAACTTTGCTTTCCTTTTAGGAAGGAAATCCATTCATCTCAATATGAACTTGTACATAAAAACATATGCATAAAAAATTTTCATACTTAAAAATATATAAAGTAATATCAGGCAAATATCCTATATACAGGGTGTACACAAATGAAGCGACTCATTTCAAAAATTAATAAAAAAATCCCTTAAAAATGTTGGAACTATGGTTTTTTTAAATATAAGAGCACATCTCAAATTTTTTTTTTCCAGACAGGTAACGCGGCGTCACACTGTTCTAAATTTGTTACAGCGAGAAAATTCTGTGTGCAATGACTATCAATCAGCAGAAGAGTGTTTTCTGGTTTCTTTTCTTAGTTTTTCTAGAATATCACGAAAACTCTTCAGTTTTCACACTACATGTGAATTAACAAATTAAAGAGCGTAAAATTCTTTACAAATACATGCTTTTATTTTTCTTCCAGATTTAATATTTTCTCAGATAATGGCTCTAAACAAATTTTTGATTTCCAGCAATTTAAGACCCCCGAGACCACCGAAATGGCATGTTACCTGTGAAAAAAACTTGCAGACGAATTCTCATTAAAAAAAAAAAAAAAAAAAGCGTAGTTCCCACATTTTAAGTTTTTTTAAATTAATTTTTGAAATGAGACACTTCATTTGTGACCCATTCATTTCCCTGTATATTGGAAGTCATTTAAAAGGAAAACAGCATCTTTTCTTTTAGCAGGAAGCTAAAAAATAAAATAATTTTTTTTTCAATTAAAATACTTACAGCGATTTCTCTGCAAGCGGACATTGATATTCCTGTTCCCTCAATCTGTTTTAAGGCATAATCTTTAGGATCGGAACTACAACGAAAACAAAGCCTTCATTAGGAAAACTATGTAGGAAGGAACTATGGAAGACATTTAAAATTATAACATTATTTTGCAATAAGCATGTTTCTTTAATTGAATGCACTTTCTGAATTTTAAACAATGATAAATCATACCAAACTCTCTCCTAAGAATAATAAAAGTTTATGATGTGTGTTTGTATCTGCTAAGTTCTACAAGACAGACCTTTGGTCTAATGCCCAATAAAATTCAACACAGGCATATTTCGGATCCTGAAGATGTGCATTTTGAGATTGTTACAAAAAATCTGACATATTTGCATTTTTTCATCAATTACTTCTAAAAGAACATATCTTCAAATACATAAAATTATCTTCCCAATGAGATACTAATCGTTTTCACAGTGATGTTTTGTTTATTTTTGACAAATTCTTAAAAGGATCCTGATCTTCTGGATACAAGAGGAAAGGTACAAAGAAGGCCACCCTATGACCTTCAATGCATGATTCAATATCTATACTGTAATTTTTCTTCTAAACTTCAATTAACAAGATGAAATTAAATTATGACATTTTGCTCCCTTTTGTTAATAACTCCTTAAAATTGTTAAAGGAGACACCTTTTATACATTTAAAATATAGAAAACTATCTTTACAGTGATACTGGTTTGAATGTTGTGTTATTTAGTATCATTAAAAAAAATTCTAATCCTAATGAGAATCCCTATGAAGAATTATATGATGAATCAATCTTTCAACAAATCAATTAAAATAAAACAAAACATATATTCTAACTTTAAATCAAAAAACATTTTTGATTTTTCTTAGGGGGGGGGGAAGGAAGGAGAGGAGAGGAACAAGTACATTGCTTTATAAACCTAGAATTTTTTAAACTCTTTTCTGAAGGCATGCAATTTATCTTTAAATATCTCAATCTAATTAAGGCTTGTGTTACAAGAAGTACATATATATCATCTTGAATAATTCTAATTTGGTTAAATTGAATTAAATTTGAACCAATATACCTTTATGTATTTTGGAAAAACAATTTTATTAAGCAGAATATATATCATGGATAAGGTCTCCTTCCTCAGCAGACAGAAATGCCAGAAAGGATAGAAATTGGATCGGAAGAAAATTATATTGCATAAAATTGGGAAATCCCCAGCTTAACTTGAATGCAACAATTTGTTAATTCAGTACTTTTAGAGAAGCTTATGATCAAGTCCGACTCGGTAGAATGTTCCCAGTCAAAGCAATTCAAGAAAGAATAGTGAACTGAATTAAAATACAAAACTGTTCTGCATGAAGAAATATTTATCACATACATATAACGATAGTCAGCGATATGAAGTGTAGAGCATTTTTAAATGAAGATGCAATTGTTGATCCAATTTCTATTTATTCATTTTAATTAAAGACGATGATGCAGATATAGACAAAAATTGAACGTTACTGGAGTTCGAGCCATGGTCATGAGTGCAACTGTTACACGCAAAGTGGCACATCTTAAAATATGTAGAGAGCTTAAATAGTTTCAAAACGGGGAGTCCTGAAGATCTCGTGAAGTTAAGTAGAAGCAGTACAAGTAATTCGTTTATAATTAAAAATGAAGTGGCATTAAAAAGAATTTATTTTAAAGATGTTTAAAAATTCTAAATCATTACACATACATGTTAAAAACAAAGTTTTCTTTTACTAAAACATGCTTGAAAATGCAATTTTTGAAGCAAAATTTAAGTTAAAATATACATGTATGTTTGGGAGAATAAAAGCTTAGAAAAGCCTTCAGTATTTTTATAAAATTGCTTATAATTAGGTAAAAAAATAACACCTTAACTATACAAGACTTGCATGTGGTAATACAATATCCGAAACTTTATTTCATAATTTTTAGATGAAGCTTCAGAGTTATACTCACCCATCTTTTCTCCTCGCTTTGTAGACGTGCCCATACGTTCCCCGTCCGACTTTGCAGCCTTCATACTCGAACAAATCTTCTACCTTGGCACGTTCATTGGCAGTACGGACTTTAAAATCAAAATCCATTATGTCTAGAAGACTGAAATAAGCATTCCTAAATATCTTGCAAACATTTTATCACATTACATTTTATCTTTCTTTGCACCTTCTAATACTGAAGATGTAAAATATAAACTATCATTTATTTTTCACCTCTCATTAATAACATATTTTCCATGTTTAAAATTGGCTGCATGTTATTCATTCATTAATGCTAATTTAAACATAAAATCTTAAAGAATTTGTGACAGGTTTATAGCCAATAATATTATCTATACTTATAAAAGGCAATGTTTGTGTTTGATGTCCAGAGGAATCTATTGCACTTACAGTCATGAAATTTGGCATACAGGTAGGCGTGATGGTGACTCAACACACATCGAAGCCTGAATTTCAAAAATGTATTATCTAGAATATTTTTTATTTAAAATTTTGTGTTGTTTTGAGTGATTTTTCCACACTAATTTATCAATAGCATGGTTTCGGATAATTGTATGAAAAAAAAAAAAAAAATAGATAGGGTCAGGTGGGGTAAAGTGGTCATAAAATCCACATTTTTTAACTTGGGTGGATAAATATAAGAATTTGTTAAAATACTTAACACTTTTTGGTTGTTATTTTACATTTCATTATTGAAGAACACATTGCATTAAAATTTTAGGGAAAAATAATTGATTTTAACAATTTTATGATAACTTGTATTTGTCATGTTTTTATGACCACTTTACCCCATGGGGTGGGGTAAAGTGGTCATAATTAAAAATAAGCATAAAACGTACTATAAGTAAGCAAAGTTTTTTTTTTTTATATTTAAAAAAACTGAATATAGTTTCATTTCAACTTTAAAAGAAAATCAGTTTATTTGATCAAATTATACATTTTTAATAACCTAAGATCAAAAGTTGGCTCATCAAGAATTTTAAGGATATCAGACTCTTCAATTCCAACAATGTTACAATTTTCAGGAAAGGTGTAATAGTCTGAAGTTTTAGATATTTTATTGACAGAAAATCTATTTTATCAGAAACCTGTCCAATAATCTCTTTGATTGACCCCCCCCCCATCAGATATTTGTCAAGATCCTCAGAAATACTGTGATAATTGATTATCTGTACAGAATTTAATTCTTGACTGAATAAGATATTTTCTGCTTTTTATCAAGTTTTTCTTTGCATGTTTTTTTAACTGTTTTCTTGCATCTCTTTCTTTTTGTAGTTGTTTTATTACTAATTTCTTCAGTCAAACTTCCATTATTGTTTTTGAACTTTTTTTTCTCTCTTGAATTCTATAGCGCCACTTTATATATACAGGGATGAGATTGGCAAAAAAGCAAAAAGACTGAAATCATACGCGAGCAAAACATTTGTACCATAATTTATACGCGAAAGATGTTTTAAGAAGTAAAACATCAGAACACGCAATATGATGAAAATATTACACTACAATAATTAATAACTTAATTATTTATAACTTGTACATCACTGCGATGCAACATACACCCAACAGAAGTCCGAGAAGAATTATATTTAATAGCCTTTTGATAAAAGTTAGCTCAAAAAATAAATAAAAATAAAAGCAAATAATTTCTTTTGCTTCATGCAATTGTGTAAAGTGTATTAGCTCTTTATAAATTATAATAACATATCATATACTGATTTCTGTTTTATTTCTTTTACTTTTATAAATTTTTGCAAAAGTAACAGCACAATGATTTTGCACCTTATAAAGCAAGAGGGGTCGAGATATTGTACAGTTACAATGACAGATTCATTTAGCACTATTGCTATTTGAAACATTTCCTTAATTGTTAAAGAAGTGTTTTTCTTTCGTTTTTTTAATTGTGTGGCTTTTGTTGGTAACAGATCTCTATTAACACGCTTCACTCCTTGTTTTGGAGGCCTCCCATCTTTCACAGATTTTTCTTCAATAAAGGATGCAATACATCCTCTGCAAGTTTATTTTCAGTAGAGGCTAAAGTTTTTGCACATCTTCATTGGTATCTCTCTGTTTAATTACTGGCAAAGTTGTCAGGACTACACTATCTCTAGAATGCCTAGGTAAATAATGTTTTATTTTTTTTTATTTATGTCTTATTCTCTGCTTTTTTGTTGCATTTGCATACAGGTTTTTAGCTGCCTCTTTTGACAGGAGTTTCTTTTTTTTATGTAGTTTATTTATTTGTTTTTGTTCCATTTTTTTATTTCTTCATCTTGGTACACCCTTCATGATGACCTTAAGTTTCCAACTAATTTTTTTTTCAACATGTTCATGCAATTTTTTTTTTGCAAAATATGCCATAGAGGTTTTGTTTTCTACAAAAAGGTGGTATTTAATACTTTGAATGGCACTGAATGTTGGAATGTTCATCCTTGTAGAGCTTGCCGATATAATGTTGATTCGTCAGTAGAAGATGAATCAGCTAGTTTTCTAGCCAGTGGAGTTAAGCCGAACGGTCGAGCATATTTTCCCAGAATTTTCTTTAGAAAACGGAAGATAGGAAGGTTTCTTTTCTTTGTGTGAAAGCGGAATTTTCAGAAGAAAAAGCAAATTTTTGCGGTAAAAAAAAAAAAAAATTGAGAGAAAAAAGACAAAAAAAGTGGAATTTCTTCTAAATAACAAAAAAAAGCGGAAATTCGCGAAAAAAACTCATCCCTGTATATAGATGAAACAGGAGGTTATAGAATTGTAAGTACAGCTCATGTCAAATCTTTTAGAGTGCAATTATACAAAAATTATAATGCAATTAACGTATGGCCTTTTTTACTGTTCCATAAGTCATGTAACTTCTGTTCCCATCATAAATTAAAAGAACAGGTTTTTGAAAATCTAAAGAAAATTAGATATAACCTTTGCCTTTAGTCTATTGCTCATATAAATGAGCTCCTGTGTAAAATAAAAAGGTAGCATGAAATCATTTGCTGATTTCTTATATGCATTGTGATGATTTTGGTACAAAAATTGGGGTACTTTCCCAATTATTTATAAATTATTCCTTATATTTAATTCCTTCATTATATTATTAAAGGCAGAATATTATCTATGATAGATAATATTCTGCCTTTAATAATATTTAAAAGGGACAAAGTAAGATGGGGTAAAGTGGTCATAGGGATAGGCTTAACATGCATCACCGTTTTAAAATTTCTTAAGCTTAATTTATTAGATAGGTGTTAGTTAAATATTAATTTAAGATATAAGTATTACAGATTATAATTAAAGATATGAAACTGGGTAACCCCAATTTTTGTACCAAAATCATCACATAACACATATACAAAATAGATATATATATATATTATCTATTGCGATTCTACGTCTATATTATGAAATTATGCCTTATTGATTAGAATCCAAAATTTTCCAATTCCCAACAACATATATTTCCTTTGAATTCCTTTCCACAAATGATTATATTGTTATTTAGATGCCATTAAAATAGCTACTATTTGTAAATAATTTACCTGTAAAGCAGTTAAACGTTGCGATAGCTAGCTATATATTATTAAGACATATCCATTATCTATATATAATTAAATATAGCCTTGGTGCATGTGTTCCTTATGCAAATCGTTTATTGAAGCTAAATTATAACAAAAACTACATACATTCCTTGCTTAAATTAAAGCACAATATTCATAAAAATTAAATAATTCCTTATATTTTATCCATGCGAAGTGATAACATATTCAATTACTGAATAAATATTCATCATATCAATACTCATTAGTAAATGTTTGGAAAACATACAGAGCATCAAATGTAGTTTAACCAAATAAAACAGTCAACCTAGAGAAAGTAATTGCAAAAAGCGTTTGTTAGCAATAAACGTCTGGCTATTTATCTGATATAGTGATTCTTCAGTTAAGTAACTTCTCAATTCAGCACAAAATTACTAAGGAAAATTTTAATATGCTCATAAAATTAACACAGCAAATATTTTTCTATCATTTATTCAATTTAATATGCAAGACATAGTGGACATGAAGCAAGTTTACGCTCCTACAATTGCATAAAATATACAAAATTAGTATTTAAAAAAATATTTTCATTAAAATGATATTCAATAAAAATACTACTTACCTATAAAACAAGTAAAAATCACCTAAAATAAAATGCGAAGAAATTAATACTACTGCGGCACTTATTAGAATTTCGTTATTCAGAAAAACGATTGATAAATTTTACATAAATGGGGAATAAACTGCATAAATATGAATGGTGATTCTTCAATCTGTAGATCAAAAGTTTCAGTTTAATTCCCCTCCGTCATTATTATTATTTTGGACGCATATTTTTCAATATTCAGTCAAATTCTCGCACATCGAAAGAAAAATCGGAGCGGTTTATAAGAAAAAGTACGAACATCTGAAGTGGGATGTATTGCGGCAAAGCGCATGCGCAATTAGAAATGCTTATATTGAATAAGAAGTTATAATGGATGACATATAAATGCAGAGAGTAGTTTTTCACTGAAATTCATTAATTCTGAACTTTAAACGTTATAGATAAACTGTAAATTAAATATTATTAAATTTTATTAACTCGAAAACATGCGCAAGCGCGCAATGGGAACTCGCAGTGAGTCATTCAGGAACAAAGCAGTCATGTTAGCATTTCAGTCCACTTCTTTTTATATCGAATCTAATTTCTCCATGACTGGGCAATAATGCGGAGGGGGTTCATTCATATTTTTGATTATCAAGTTAGGAGAGATCTTAAGAAAAAGTAATACAGTTATAAAAATTGTAAATTAAGAGAAGTCACGAACCAATTTTCAATCCAGGTTGAATAATATTCATTCGTAATTCCTTAAACAATTTAAGCTATTTGAAGAAAAGCGACGCTTTGTTTATAATTTTTTTATTAAAGAATTATTATCGAAGTAGCAGACTTGCCCTCAATAAGATGAACTACCAATGTTTCTTTTTTTGGGGGGGATCCTTTCATCACCGTTCATCCTTTTTTCACTGTGTCTTTTAGGTGGTGGAAGCTTCGGAAGCAGTTAAAAAAGAATAACTTGATGGATTTAAAGAACTGGTCAGAAGGATAAAAGCATTTATCCCTCTACACCAAGTTTAGTCAACACTGTTGTGACCAAATATTAGTTCAATAACTGGATCGCGTAAGTTATTCCCTCCTACACACATGCGCAGTCGTGCAATCGACACGCTCCTGAATCAGCGAATGGGCGCCGTGCTGCAGGCGGCAGACAGAGCACAAGCTTCAGTTGTTTTGTATTTTATCTCCGTTTTTGTTATTATTGCTTGTTGCCTTGTCCTGTGTGTTAGTGGCCCGGTTTGGTACAAATCGACGCATTTTAATTTTATTAGAATGACGTTAGGTAACTTATTTATTTCTACATTTGCGAAAATGTAGTTATTGTGCGTAGACTGTGAAGTAGTCTAGGTCTTTGTTAAAAAGTGACATGATATTTTTGTAATTGTTAAGCCTATTGTGCGCTATTCAATATAAATTGCAAATGTTTTTAATGAAAGTCTCTGAAATTTCGATTGGAATTAGTTCTCTATCAAACTCTGATCACAGCTCGAAGCAAATCAGCACTGTGTGCCGAGAAATTTAATTTATAAATTGACATTACGGCTAATTGTCAAATATCATCCCCACTCTCAATTGTGACTTTTTCGACCATGAGGGTAAGTTATTTTTGTTCATTATTTAGCTATATTTGTATCCACCTTTTATTTTAAGTTATTTAGTTATTTGCATCACGCATGTTTTATATGATAAATTCTTTATCATATGATATTTATTTGCGAAAGTTCAGCGATGTCATTGAAACTTGATTTGCAAACAAAATTTATTCTTCCGACTTTTTGGTGGTAATAATGTTTGTATTGTAAAATGTTTAAGTCTTGTTTGTTTTGTGATTTAATAACCTGCTAATTTTTTAATTCTATGATTGTATGTGATTAATTAAATAATCGCTAAATAATAATGAAATAATTTTTTTTGTTACACTTGAAAACATCGATGTATATAAATGTAACAGCCATTTTTCTGAAAATTGCACCGAAATTTGTATTTTGTTTGATATTTACGCTTCTAAAAATACATGCGAGATCTGTGATTTCTTTATATTTGGTATGTTTTGTATGTTTGTTAAAATAAATTCAGATGAAGATGATATTTTCAGTAAACTTTATGAATACACATCCATATACATATTATCACAATAGTCATGAAGTCTTTTTGATCAGCATATTTACGCTGTGAAACAAAATGTATTATGAAGTTATCATCAAAGCTAAAAGTAGTCATAAAATGTCAGTAATGGTTCAAAGACTAAGGATGAAGGCTTTTTGATAAAATGTCATTTGCTTCAGAATTATAAAAAAATTAGTTGACAATTTTTAATATGCTCTGCTCTTTGATTAATGGTAAGAATATTCTGTAGCTTATATCTGGTGAATTTAAAATGTTACTGGGATGCTTTTATTCTTTAGTTAATGAAAAACTTTTTTCTTTTTGTTAAAGTCATTTATGTTGATCAAAATATACATACTTGTATTTTATGTGGAACAAATGTTTTTAAAAACATTATTTACTTTATTATTTTAATACAGAATGCTAGAATTAAGATACAGAATTGTCTCATTGAGCTTACTAGGTGTGCAATTAATTTTTTGGATATCACGGATCACTAAAACGAGGTCATCTCAGTGCTAATTCATATTCACACATTTTTTTTATTATTGATGAGGATATTATGTTTAGTTATAGAAGTACAGTGATATGACATATAGATTAAGTAATTATGTTCAATGAGTATCTAAAATAACATAGCATTCTGAAATATTCTTTAATTCAGGATATGATTTAAAAAAAAAAAATGTTGACACAAATGAGATGCTGTCATTATACTTAATCATCATCTCTCTGTTAACTTTTGACTGAGAGCTATTTATACATTTATTTATACTGAAAAATTAACACATTTTAAATAAATGTATAAATAGCTCTCAGTCAAAAGTTAACAGAGAGATGTGTTAATTTTTCAGTTTTTATAATTAAAAATTCTATCTGTGAATTGATTGTATAAGCAAAATTAACTTTTTAAAATTTGTTATTCATTTTTCAGTAATATAAATCATTAGTTCCTTTAGAAACGGTTTATTGATTTTTTATTCTAATCCGTAATTATATCCTCTTTCTTGCTATGGAAAATTTGATTGGGATAAATGTTTAATATTTTAGCCAACACTTGACTTTTTATAATATTGCAGATTCTTCTTAGTCTTTAGAGTGATTAAAAAACTTTAAAAATATTTTTTGGAAAACTAGCTCGTATTATAAATTGTGTGAACATTTTTGTAAGATTGGTTTCATTTCTTGATTAGGAGTTACTAAGGTATTTTTACTATTATTTTAATTGGAAAAAAAATATTGTTGCTAACTGTTCTCCGATGAGAAACTAAATTAGCAGGCATAAACTTGAATATGCACTACTATTTGATTCATGCTATGAGAGGTAAATTGATGGCTGAATTATGATTCCAGTAGATGTATCTACATCTTTGAAATTTATGGTACTGTAGGATTTACCTTTTCTCTTGTGTAAAAATTTCCGTGCATATGCCACATACACTAAGATTTGTAAAATTTTAAAGTTATTTTGATTACAGACGGTAACAGATATAGTTGGGTTTTAAAATTTGCTGGATGATTATTTAAAAATGAAATGATTATGATAATGTTGGCAAATCTTGTAAATATTTGTTTACATAATGTGATTTTGCTTATTAAAAGTTTTTTTATGTTAAACTAAATGTATCGGTACAGCTTTAATATGCAGCATCACTGGCGATATTTTGTGACTTTGGCGACTTTTTGCGTTTGGTGCCGAAAGACGCCATTTTCCAGGTCAGGAGTAAAAAAAAGAAATCTAGATTCCCAACATTCAATAAAAAAGCGAAGCTACGAGGTTCTCGCTTTTCTGAAACTAAAGTCGCTGATGTTTCTTTAAGTTTAAAAAATTTGCAAGAGAACAATATGCAACAAAACAGTGGCTATGTTTGTTTAGGCAACACAGCGACACCATGTTTGTTTACGCAATGAAAAAGTTGTCAAACTTACAAAATATCGTCAATGATGCCTTATATCAAAGCTGTTCCAATGTATCTGTATTGTGAAACCAGACTCTCCATTCAAGTATTATTAACTTGACCGATACTACCGATTTTGTGAGGTAATAAATGAAGTCTCCAATTTAGGTAAAATGAAAAAATTAACACTTGTTTCTCAGGAACCGGGTTTTGTTTATAATAATGCATTTTTATGGTTTTGACATTTTCCTTACAGAGTTTTCATTTTTTTCCTTGCAGGATGAGCATGGCCACTTGGTACAGATGAACGGTCCTCTTCTTATGGGACGGGGCATCCCCATTGCTATGGTGCCCGTAGTCCCTGTTGTGAATGGGAATGAGCCAGGTGCTGTCCCCATACCTCCTGTGCCTGCAGCAGCACTAGGAAATGGTGGAAGAGAAGTCAAGTATGATGATAAAAATGTGAGTAATTTGGAAATGATTTTTTGTATTAATCTTCAATTTTGTAGGTGTCTGGCTTAAATTATTTAGCTGTGGTACACATTTGTATTTTATCTCTTGTATGTTAAAAGTTTGTTACTATATTATCCAATATATCAATGGTAGTTTGCCTTATACTAAAACTACTGCAAAAGGTGTATGTTGAAATCTTTAAGTTGGAAACACTCATCACCAAAGAATGCAAAGTTGTTAATTCTACGCAACCTGGTTACTAAAGTGAATAGTGAAGTAAAAACAGAAACTTTTAGGTTAGAAAGTTTTTTCTGATTTTCACTTTCCTTAGAGAATTTACTTTTGGTTACGATTGCTATCTTCTGAGTATTTTTTTAATCTCTATGGGCCGTGGTTGCACTATCTGTTTCAAAGTCTTTAATAACAAACTTCTATGATCTGGCTGCGTCTTTGTAATAGAAGTAATCTGGTCTTTGTAGTCGAGAATTTTAGTAGCACTTGTGATATCTGCAGTATCTGAAACATTCACCAAGCATAATATTTTAACATAATAAATACTTCGTAGGGTTATAGGCAGGTTTCTGTAGCGTAGTACACTGAATACAAGGAATCTGAATTTTTGAAGTACATAAATGAAGTAGAATAAATTTTTAATGCTGTGCTTGCAGTATCTGAGGTGTGTACCAGGCAGATATTTTTCTTGTAAAAAACAAAATTATTTTAAAAATCTCTGTAAATAAATATTTTAAATTATCAGTTTTCTTAAAATTTATGAAATAGGTATAGAACACAACAACAAAAAACACTAGCAATTACATCTACAATTAAGCTGATGGGTTGAAATATTCAGCTTGATTAATTGGGTTGCTATAGTGGCAATGAACTCGAGAATTCCTTCCTGCTTCTAGATCTGAATTTAGCAGTTGGCACTGATTGTAAAAATTTTAGTTTGATTGAAGAAAAAAATTAAAAAGTATTTTTTAACTTTTATTAAACCAAAATTTTTGCATTCAGTGTCATATGCTAAATTTCCTGCATTTAATTGTAATAATGAAGAGATTTAATGTATTTAGCCATCCGAACACAAAATTTTTTGAACTTCTAGTATTCAGGTTTGAAAAATTAGCTTTTGAAGTGGGTGAACTGAACTTTTTTGTATTTAATCATATCTCTAAAATCTATCCATGGCTGTTTAAGAAAATATATAAATACTAGCAGATTACCCAGCGTTGCCCGGTTATTTTCTTATCAAAACCTTGTGATGGAAAGGAAAAGGAAAATTTAAAAAAACAAACAATTGTGAGTACTTTGTTTTATATGTGATTTATAAACCACACCTGCAATTAATGGGTTAACTGTAGTAAAGAAGGAGTAATGTAATTACATAGTAAATGGGAAACAGAAGCGTGAGTCAAAGTGTGGGATCAGCAGCCAACCTATGAAAATATAATACATGTAGAAAGAATATGAGGTTTACATTATAAAACAATGTAAACATGCTTGTATCTCAAAGTATTTGTTTTCTGGTAGAAAATCGAAAATGTGTTACATGACAACAAATAGGTATTGCTTAGAAAAAACGATTGTATATAAACTCATCCCGAAGTCAGCACAATATGCGATTTAGTTTTTTAGTTTCCGTCAGAATATTGAACTTATTTTTATTTTATTATACTCACAAAATAGTATTTTAAAATATTAAATGTCATATAACTTGAAAATATGAAAAATTACGATATTTTTCATTAAGAAAAGTGTCGTAAAAATTTACTACTAGCCAGAAACAGGTTTAAAAAAAAAAAAAAATTTTAAATGCATGAGGCTTACAGATATATTTTTAATATGAAATTCAATATTTAAACAAAAAAAACAATTTCATACATGTGCTCCTAATTTTTTTAAAACTTGTAAATAACACAAAAACTGTATGTTTAATTGCAAAATAATATATATTTTATTATATTGTATCCTTTTCATTAGATTTTTAAATCTTAAGGTATGAGCTTTTGGAATTTTTCAAATCCATGCTTATTATTCATTTCCGGAATCTATTAATTGTATCCTATTCTATGAGGATAAAACGAAACATTGACATTTTGATAGTACGAAACATCTTGGTTCCTTTAAAATAAAGATTTAATATTACTTTAGAGCATTTAGTAAATCGGGAACTTCATACCTAATTCAGTTATCTTCCTTTTGCCAGTCTCCTTAGCAATCGTATTTAAATTTTATCAATTCAAATTTTAAATTATTAAGACAGTCGACCATATATTCATCTTAATAAAATTTTTATTTCATTCAACTTTTTTTCTTCGTTTAATAATATTTTAACTATCATTTTGTTGCCATTCAGTGTAAAATAAATTTCAAATTAACAAAAATAATACAGTGAAGCCTGTGTATAACAATACTATTTGTAATGATAAATCTACCTTTAGCGATATTTTCTTGGCGCCAAATCTGGTACTAAATTTCATCGAAATCGCCAAGTGAGTCAATCAACCTATTTGTTACACGCATTTGGGGGACTTTGCCCCGCCCTTCCTTGAGAAACTGTGTTAGAGCTCATTTATCCCTCCTATATTTCAAGTGGGTTAATGAGGAACGTGTACCAAATTTCATCGAAATCCTTTTAGCTGTTCGGAAGTGATGCTGGAACAAACATACATACATTGAGTTTTATATATAAAGATGAATTATCTGCTATAGAACTAAACATGAAAAATGGAAAAAGTTGAGTCAGCCTCTCAGAGAGTTAATCTGCTTAATCTTCATTTAATACAAGAATGTTGGCCTAAAAATGAATTCTAAAACATGTTTATTTTTCTTTCTAAAAATAAAAATCTTCGTCAGAGTAATCGATTTGTAACGAGAGAAATAAAGAGAAAAAGAAATCTAAATAACACTGTACGATTTATAACTTATAACGAGAGAAATAAAAATAAATTTAAATAACACTGTAGGGAGGAAGTGTTTTCTTAATACAAAATATTAAAATGAAATGATTAAAATATGAAGCCAAAGAAAACAGTTTAAGGGAAACGAAAAACAAACAAAAAAGGAGATTGGAAGAA
>BGPR01004590.1:0-65701 GCA_013235015.1 Araneus ventricosus | reverse complement strand
AAATCTTTAATTAAGCAAGATAGCAACCAAATTACGGTGATGTAATTGACAAATGTTTTTTAAATCTTGAATTAAAGAAGATAATTGAAGTTTTAATAAAGAAAATTCAGCAACGTTTACAGAAGAAAGAAAAATAAAATTTGAAATAATTGCAAGGGTTACTGCAGCTCTAGTGGATGAACTGTCATTGATCTGTATGAAAGAAGTACATTTTTCAGAGGACATGTCAGATATTCTGTTTTATTTGAAGGATGTTTATCATGAAGTATATCTTATGAAACTTATCTTATCAAAATTGAGTCTTAAACATTTCTGATTCGTTGACTGTAAAATGTTAACTCAGTGTTATATATGTAAATTTACTAGTAAAGGTTAGCTATTGTAATGTATATCTCTTATTATTTTTAGCTTATGGTATTTATTTAATGCTATCTATTAAATTGAGCATATTATATATTGTAAATTTTTTGGGGAATTTTGAGACTACTTGACAAAAATGTAGGAAGAGTGACATTTTTTTAAAAAAATCTTAATTGATGATAAGTTTATATTCAAAAATAAATTCTAAAGCTTTTGTATTAAAGATCCTAATATGTTTGTGTTAAATGGTAAAGATATCAGAGAAAAATAAAACAAATAGAAAAATTCTTTTTAAAATGAAAAATTTAATTTAAAAAATATGTAACTATATCAAGTTATGGTAGAAAATGTTGCCTTCTATGTTAATAGTGTTAAGGTTAGTGATGAGCCATGACAGCAGCTATTGTTAACTCTACTATTTTAATTTATAGAGTTACTGAGAATTTCACCTTTCTGTTTTCTTGAATTTGATTTTCTCTAAAATAAATTTTAAAAAAATTCTTAAAATTGCTTATTTGTTAGAAGTATAGTTTTGTTAGAAGACTTTTAGGTTCTGCACTTTATTCACCCTTGTCTGTTTTAAACTATACGAGTCATGGCTGTAAATGGAGTTACATTGATTAGTAATGTGACAGCAACAACTTTTATGCAACCTTCTCTATGTATATCTTTCAGTGTTTATAAGTAAAAGAAATCATCTGGGCTAAAGCTTGTAGACATGTACAGAACAACTATTTTAAATTTTATTTTTATTAATCAGATATTTGTTGAAAGTTGTTTTATAAATTGAGTAAATCCTTTAACTATGCTCTTCTCAGTTTATTATTTAATGTGCTAAAATTAGCATATTTTTTATTTCAACAGAGAATTTATTCCCCTCAACAAACTGCGCAGAATAAAAACATGAATCGAAAATTACCTACCAATGGTGCTCATAGAATGGTAAGTTATCTTCATATAGTCATTTCCAAAAGTATTAGAATATCTATGATATATTTGGTAATTTTGATATTTCCGTTCAAAACAAATGTGAACGGAACAATGGACTTTCTGAACTTTTAGGTTCTGCACTTTATTCACCATTCTTGTTCCAAGTTATTATTTAAATCAGGATGTCATTGAATAATCTTAATCCAAAATTCGAATTAATAATTATGTTGAATAGTGTACTATTATCCAATTTTTTTTTTTACCAATAATTTTCTATGTGTATTAAGATACAATCAAAATGTAAACAAATGTTTTTAATTTTTCCCTTGGATTTAATTCAAATGCTCCATCTAGCAATATTGTATGAAAAATGGCTCCTATGGTATTATTTACATGATAATACCGATCAGCTCTTAAAACAGAAAACTTTCTTAATCATATTCTACAAAATTATGAAGTGTTTTGACTTCAGCATAATAGATGATTATATGTGTCTTGGGAAAACAGTTGGGAATAGTTTGGTTTACATGGCAAAAGTTAAAATGAGTTATCCTTAATAATTTAATAAATGTGAAAGTGTGTCTGTCTGTCTGTCACACTTTCACGGCAAAACTACCAAACTGATTTGGATGAAAATTGTCAGAGTTGTAGCTTGAAACCCAGGAACAGACATAGGGTAGGTGAAATAACATTAAATTAATTATATTTGACTGCAGATAACAATTAAATAATTAACAAAGAAAGCCCATTGACTCCGCGATGAAGATTATTTATTTTTCAATCAACTGTCACGTGATCCTTCAGGAATGCGAAAACATGTGGAATAAATTATTTTTAAAATCAACTATCACATGATCTTTTTTCCGCTGTAACTTCGGAACGAATTGTCCGATAAAAATTATTTTTATACCATCTTGAAGTTCATAATTTTAGCTTTTCAATGATATCCATTTTATTTCTGTGACATTTTTTCTTCAATTTTTCAAAG
The DNA here is from genome assembly GCA_013235015.1 of Araneus ventricosus. Lineage (NCBI taxonomy): Eukaryota > Metazoa > Arthropoda > Arachnida > Araneae > Araneidae > Araneus > Araneus ventricosus. Next base: position 63,423 of record BGPR01004590.1, on the reverse strand, counting down.
TTTAATAATTTTTAATTATGCAGACGATTTTGAAATAACACAAATTTATAGCTACTCTGTTGCTAGGAAACGGTTAGATTTTGAACTGATTTACCTTTATTTCTGAAAATTTTGCTTATGTTCATAAATATCTATAAAATAAGGCAGAAATTACATGTATCTGTCTGTCTGTCATTCGGTCACAAGAACTCCTCCTAAATGGTGAACACTGGCGACATGAAATTTACACACGACATTTTAGAGCATATTTCTAGGTCAAAGGTACTGTTATGACTGATATAGGGAGAAGAGAGAGTGTTTTAATTCCACGCCTTCCGATAATACTGAAAAATTTATCATCTCAGTTCAAAAGGTAACAAATCCCTTTAAAAATATCATTTGCCAGGCTCAGGGCCAGACATTGAAAGTGGCAGGCGTACATTTGGAAAAACCATACTTTTCGCATGGGCAACTATATGTGGCATGTTCACGTGTGTCCAGCCCACACAACCTCTACATCCGTGCAAATAACGTGGTATACAAATGTATATTAGCGCAGATAAACAATTTACATAACTATATCAGCATACATGTACAGTACACTCCTGTCAGCCGTCCAATTAAGTATTATCAACTGTCAGAACTTTTACTTTCCCCTTTTAAAATGCAACAAAACATTTGCATTCGTGAATTAAAAAAAAGAAGAATTCGAATTCTTCGTGCACGAAGTCGCGGGTAATGGCTAGTGTTTAAATAATTAATGCAGGTTTGTCTTTTTATTTCTTCAAATCTTTGCAAGGATTTCATTTCAAGAAAAGCCGAATAGCTGTATTTTGCATGATATAATCAGAGCTACTGTTCAGCAATGGATTCCGAGACTACCACTTGGGATGATTTTACATCGGAAAGGGGTGTCTGGCAATGAATCATTTGAGCGCATTTCCGGAGTTGTTTGTTAGATCGCCCATCTATTTTGATGAAAATAACTCTGCCCGGCGCATGCGCAAAAGCGTGGAGGGTTTCCAAATCCGTTGCTAAACAATGATATGTAATATGAGAGATAAATGTCTTGACCATTTTTTAAAGCCTTATCAATTATAAACATTGTGAATCTTAGTGCCAAGTAAAATTATTTCATCTTTCTATGCATAAATAGTTGGAATCTGTTGGTAATGGTATTCATTATATCTTAACAAGGCTGGAGCAGAGTGATTAGCGGTTTTGAACCTGAAATTAGCCTGAAATGCTCGCCTAAATCAGTGGTGCGCAAACGCTGGTCGGGACCCCTCTGAGGGCCGCCAAAAAATTTTATATAAAGTGAGGGGGTCGGAAATGAAAATAGTTTGCTCACCACTGGTTTAAATAATTAGGTCTGTTCACACTGTGAAATTTCTCCTGTGGCAGAAAGGAGACATTTACATTCCTTTCAACTTTTGTTAAAAATATATCTGTACCTTGGAAGTATAGGACACTATGTCCAGACTTTTACAGGAGAGCAGTTTGAGCATGTTTGATGTGCATTTTGGAATGTGGCCATGGTGTTCTTTTGAAAGTACGTAACTTCCCAAATTGTTGATAATAGAACATTTTTGAGGTATAGGGCACTATTTCTTTTAAGAAAACATTTTACCTTCTCATAAACAAGGAAAAGGATTGTAAATTTAAAAAGAATCAAACTCGAGATTTTAATGTACCCCTTCATTTTATACCACCCTGTTTAAAAAAAAACAACAATTTTTAGTATTATTCTATTTGTGAACATGAGATTTCAAAAACATAACAAGCTACATGTATGAAATTTAGTATGTACTCATTATTCCAGAATTGTATATCTGTATCGGATCATGAGTCAAATTTGTCAAATGAAAGAATGTCTTTCTCTCTATTTGTGTGTGTGTGTGTGACATGACCATTCAAAAATGCAATAAGCTAGATGGATGCTAGTCAAAAGCCATGCCTCTCCCTTATCTTATGTCTCCAGTTGGCACCTTTCCAAGGAGCAGAAAGGACCAAAGTATCTGCTGCTTTGTACGTAGCATCTTTATATGTGAGTGTTTGAGAAAGTCAAAGGAAAAGCACTAACTGGTTGTAAAATTGGTTATTTGGATTTCATATATCTTTGATTTTGAGTAGAAGATGCATACATGGATTTTGAATTCTTTTCTTGTTGAAATGTACCAGAAAACACTAGCACTTTTCAATACTGTATCTATTCTTGTTAAAGATTGTGAATTTTGAATTCAGCCATGACTAAGTCATCCATTTTCATTTGAAGTTCTGATTTTTTATTTCAGAAACAATTCTTTCTGGAGGAATGATAAAAAACAGATTATATTTGGCATAGTAAAATGCGAAGTTTGAATCAAAATAATAAAATTACAACTAAATATTCACTTAAGTTTACTAAAAATGTTTTTAAATTATATTATTATTTTTAACAAATTATTCTTATTATTAACAACTAGAAATCAAATATTACTTTGTCTCCAGTTGCAAAGAATAATTATTTTTTAGTCATTGCCTATACAAAACGGAGAGAAATACTCTGATGAATTATTTTCTGTTTCTGTTGATGAGTTCTTTTTTCAATCTTTAGTGAATTTCTTGAAAGTTTTAGAGATCCATCCATTTGAGTTTCTTTTATGAATACTAGCATTGGAAATAGAAGAATCTTATACTCTTCAAGCAGAATAAGAATTTAAAAAAAAACTTTGATTATTATTTTTTGGACACTACTATTTGAGAATTTCTACTGTTAGGAGAATTTAGTTTATATATTTTCCTCCACTTTCCTATTTAATCTTCTAGCTTTACTTTTATTTTTGAGAAATTTTGTGTTTATTTTAAGTAACTAAATCATTATCCATCAACAGTTTGTATCTTGAGGGTGGTGGATATTTGTTATATTTCAACAATTTTTAACCAATGAAGCATCTTTTTTCTTTGGTTTGTTTTAGTAAATGTAAGTCACAAGGTATAGGTGTGAGTAAAGAGAATTTAAAAAAATATTATTCTATTTTCTTAAAGGATAAATAAGATGTGCATGAACTCTAAAGATGAATCTCAAAGAATAGGTCTGCTTTCTGACTTTCCCTTTAATTTCAGACCATATATTATACTTCAGCTTTAAAAAAAAATATCGAGGTGAAATTATTGCAAATGAAATTGATAAAATCCTTAATAATATAATAAATGCGAAAGTGTGTCTGTCTGTCTGTTTGTTAAGCTTTCACGACCAAACTACCAAACCGATTTGGATGAAAATTGGCAGAGTTGTAGCTTCAAACCCAAGAACGGACATAGGCTAGGTGAAATCACGTTAAATTAATTATTTTTGACTACAGATTAAAAATAGTTAACAAAGAAAGCCCATTGACTCAGCGATTCGAGATGAAGTTTATTTTATTTTTCAATAAACTGTCACGTGATACTTGAGGAATGCGAAAACATGTGGAATAAATTATTTTTAAAATCAACTATCACGTAATCCTTTTTTCCGCTGTAACTTCGGACCAAATTGTCCGATACAAATTATATTTATACCATCTTAAAGATAAAAATTTTACCTTTTCAATGATACCAATTTTATTTCTGTGACATTTTTCATTCAATTTTTATTAATTTTTTAAATTTTACGTGCAGACGATTTTGAAGTAACGCAAATTTATAGCTACTCATTTGCTAGGAAATGGTTAGACTTTGAACTAATTTACCTTTATTACTGAAAATTTTGCTTATATTTATAAGTATCCATAAAATAAGGCAGAATTTACATGTATCTGTCTGTCTGTCGGTCGGTCACAAGAACTCCTCCTAAACGGTGAACGGTAGCGACGTGAAATTTACACACGGCATTCTAGAGCATATTTTTAGGCCAAAGGTGTTATTTTCAACTTTCAGAGTTAATTAGTTCTTAAGATATTTAATTAAATAACGAACATTAGCCGCTTTTAAGCCTAATGCTTAGACGTTTTTTGCCAATAACTTCTGAAATCTTTATTAGACAACAATTATTTTTATGCCATTTTAAAGACCAGAAAAGGATCTTTTTAATGCTATTAATTCCATTGCGGTGAAATGTTTTCTCTGATTGTTATTAAGGTTTAAAAATATTTTTGTAACGTAATTTCTAACAAGACTTTTTATTCTTATAGAAATAAATTCAAGCCAAATTACTGTTTCGCACGCGGGCCTTTGCCAGTGTTAAAGTTAATATAAGAAAATATTGCTTTCTTTGACCATTATCAACAAAGGAGACTTTATACTTCCGGTTTCCTGTTGTCGTAGCATTTACAGCTTTTAATACGGTTACACAGTGATCTAATGACGTTAGTGAATTATTCTCTCAATGTTTTGCTTTACTTTCACAGTGAGGTATTGCAGAATATCCTTCTGTAGATATGATAATGGGCATTAACAAGGAGCATCATATTCTGTAGAGCTCTTCAACATCTTAGAATTGTCAGGGCACCTTCCGACAAGCCGAGATTGAATCCGGGTGCCAGTACTACTAATACGCAACCTCGATATACCGAGACTGCGCAATAGCACACGGTCGCAAATTACACACCAAGGTCCAAACGTCATGAAAGCTACTGTTATGACTGATATAGGGAGAAGAGAGAGTATTTTAATTCCACGCCTTCCGATAATACCGAAGGATTTATCATCTCAGTTCAGAAGGCAACAAATCCTTTTAAAAATATCTTTTGCCGGGCTCAGGGCCAGATACTGAAAGTGGCAGGCGTACATTTGGAAAAACCATATTTTTCACATGGGCAACTGTATGTGGCTTTTTCACGTGTGTCCAGCCTACACAACCTCTACATCCGTGCAAATAACGTGGTATACAAAAGTATATTAGAATAGATAAACCATTTACATAACTATATCAGCATATACAGTACACTCCTGTCAGCCGTTCAATTAAGTATTATCACAGTCAGAACTTTTACTTTCCCCTTTCAAAATGCAACAAAACATTTACATTCGTGAATTAGAAAAAAGAATAATTCAAATTCTTCGCGCACGAAGTCGCGGGTACCAGCTAGTAAAGAAATATTTCTTATTCAGCTTCATTAACTTTAGCTTATATATGCTGCATTGGGTTGGGCTATGATTGTATAGATTTCACAAAATAGTATTTATAAATATAATTTTTAATATATTTGAATTTCATTCCTTTTTACTCCCTTATTTAAAGTATATTTTGAGAGAAATTCGACAGCAAATACAAAAAAGAATATATGTCTATCAGTGTACATATAAACTCATTAAAAATGATGGAAGCAAATGGTTGAAATTTGATATTAGATCCTTACACCAAAATTGGACATCTTTATCAAATTTTTAGGCAAATCCATCAATGGGACATGGTACTTTTGTTTAAAACATAATTGATTTTCTTCACTGTATATGAAATCACAATAAATAGTCATAATTACAAATAATTTTTTTGCATCCACATTGCCAGTCATGTTCAAGAAATATAGACATTTTTGCTTTACCCCTGCATTGCCACTTGCATTTTAAAGTATCATATACATTTATACAATTTTATTTATTTTTTTAGTTTTAGTAGTAGTACTTGCAAGGGGAGGGCACGACTTGGGAAATTCAGTTCGGGATGAAACTTGGCATATTAGTAGCATAACTTTTTTGATGTTCACCCATTAATCTAATGAAGTGCAATGGCGAGCCAATTTGGAGAAAATGGCACTCAAACTTTGGGCACAGCTTATATACCAGTAAGTGATCACCAGTAGTTAGCTGCCAAATGGCTCAAGTGTCGGTGCACTTGCCTACTGTCTGCTTGGTCAACAGTTTGGTCCTCGCTATGTTTCTTACATTTTTATTTTTTCCAAAATTATTTCAAATTAAATACAAAAATTAAAGAAATATTTTTTAATTAAAATATTAATTATTTTTATGCATAAAATAACTTTGTTCATATGATACTTGAATTATAGTTACGATTTAATTTATAAGCAGTAAAATAATTATAAATACATTTTTAATGGTGATAAATAATAGCTGTAATTAAAATTGTAATTTTAAAATCATTAAAAGTTTTAAATTATTGGGTTTTTATATTTACAAACTAGCAGTTCGTACACAGCATTGCCCGTGGAATCAGGACTTCAACAAAATGGGGGGAAAAAATGCCTACAATGACACCAAAAAGTTTTGAAAACAAAATCAAAGCAGAAGATACCACATTATTGATTTTTCTGCTTATTTTTCTTTGTGATAATGACATTTGAGCTATAGGAAAACAGTACAGAGTACGTTAATCCAAAACAATATTAAAAAATTGCAACATGAAAATCATTATTAAACAGAAAGCAAAATGCGCAACATAAACAACATGTGTTTTTTAACAAACTTTTATGCTTTACTATCAATAAGTACATAAAACAAACAAATCAAAACTATAAAAGATATAATTCAAAAAGCGATTGCGCGGCCCCCCTCCGATTAAAAAATGGTCTATCATGATCTTGAAGTGTAAGGTGAAATTGATCAGAATGTTATTCGAAATAGAATCGGCTAATATATGAAGACTTAACGGAAACATCATTGCAATGTCTAAAGGCCTGAGTAATCAGTTTAAGTCTCGCATCTATTTTTCTAAGTTTGTGAATTTGCTAGTCATCAGTTTAAATTATTCTCACTGGCTTACTGGATTCGATGTGATAGTTTTTCCTGTTGCATTAAATTTTGACTTTAAATGTTTCTATGCATTTACGAATATTAACTTTTAAACTTTGTTGTTTCTTTCATGTTGTTGAAAAATAAATAATGTTGGACTTTACTTAAAGTTTCTTCTCTGAATTGCACATAAAGACTGCATGTTTAGTCAATCACTATTCTAAAGGTCAGGGTTAGGCATCTCAGTAATGTTTCTACTGTAGTTTAAATAACTCTGCTTAAAGTTTAAATCATACTATATGCTTTGATGCTTAAGCATCCATGCATGAAGTAAGATAGTTGATGTTTATAGGTGACTATATGGGCCGTCGCCTAACACAGAACATAACACACAGACGCGCACAAAGAAAAAATAACCAAAAGGAGAAAAAAAACCCCTTAAACGGTGTGATAGTTCATTCAGACTAAAGCAATAAAAGTAATTCATCATATACCGTATCTACCCTCGTTCATGGTAGGATGCCAATAAAGCCATCACATTTTTCTGCCAGATGGCGCACACTTCCGTAAAATTTCCATAAAATAGATCTTCCTTCGAAAAAAAATCTTGGACCCCATCAATTAAAAATTGACTTAAAATGGTATTTTAACCGTTCTTGTTTTAAATGAAGGAGAAACGTTTATTTTATTAGCTCAAAAAATATTCAAAAAAATAACAATATTAGAACGTGAGATGGAGTAATTTGATTTTGAAATCTTAAAATTTCATGCAAAAACTGACTATTATTTAAAAATTCTTCAAAATTCAGGAAATTATGTTAGACTTTCAAAACAAATGTCTTTAAAATAATAGTTGTTTGCTCTATTCGGTGGCGCATTGATTGTTATTTCCCCTGATTATTATTTTTCATGGATCGGCGCAGAAAGCGCGAGAAATCACCCAAAACAACACAGAATATTAAATAAAAATTTTTCTAGATTAAATTTTAAAATTACGACTTTGACGTGCATTCAGTCACCATTACGACTGCCTGTGTGCCAATTTTCATGACTGTAAGTGCAATAGATTCGTCTGGACATCGCACACACACACACACACAAAAACATTGCCTTTTGGGCCATTCCATGCCAAATCATCCAGGGGTGGACACCCAAGTTTGTCAGATTTTGATGAAACTTGGTGAGTATATTCTATCCATGGTTATAAGTACATTTACCAAATTTTAAGTTAATATGTCCATTAGTTTCTAAAATGCAGCACTTTAAAATTTTGTTGAAAACGTGTAAAAAGTCATCGATCGCACATCTGATAACCATGCATACTTTTATAGTTTTTGCTATAAAGCAGTTAATTTTGAAGATGAGAGTTCATTCGTTTTGAAATTTGTTCAGTATTAAATTATAAATAGAATTATATAGTTAAATTTCAGATTTAAGAGCATTGAAATAATTTTAGGAATGCTTAAACAGCAAAATTGAGATTGATTCAAAACACTGATATGTATCCAGAAACTACTGAATAACATGAGTCTGTCTCAAAAAAAACCCTAAACCCATTATATCACTGAAAACTAGATAAAAAAAGGCTACAAAGTGGTGTAATAAAATTAGTGGGCTTTTGAGTTTTCACCTAATTAGAGTTGATACAAGATATACTATAAAAATCAACTGTTAGGCTGTTCATACTACCTCAAAGTGATACAATAATAAATATATGAAAGTGCTTTGGTAGTAATATGTTATGTTTATTAGATAAAATAAAGTTAAAAAATAATTAAAATTTTTACAATGCACAGCCTTTGTTAGGGTACTAAATTATTAGGCTAAATATTTAAATTGAATAACTTACGATTATCATACATTTTCAAGAAATAACATGGACTTGTACAGTTTTTGATTATTCTCCTTGAAAGTATTCCAGCTGTCATCAATTTTTTTCTTAGATGTTGCCCCAATTTTGTAAAGATGACGCATAGTGATGTTATTTCTGGAGTTTCAATCACACATAATAATGTTGAGAGGGAACAGGACACTCATCTTGTCTTTCAGGCCAGTAAAATGTTTCAGAAGGTCCGTGTGGATGCATAAAAGCAATTGTGTAGTCACTTTCTTCTTTGTTAAGTTCACTGACCAGTTCAATCCACCAGTTTTTTTCATAAACACAAGCAACATAATTATGAAGACTTGGTTCTAAACGCTGCAATATTGCTGAACTTTTCTGCACCTTTTAATAAAATTCCATCGAATACATAGTTCAGGATCCAAACTTGTCCGTTTTGCCATGTCTTCTTGTCCTGAAATTGTTTTGCCCTTACAAAATCATTCTTCAAGTTTATTTCTACAATTTTTAATTTCTAGTTCACTTTAAAAAAAAAAGTAAGATATCTTAGAAAACAGACCACAACAATACAAGTACATTTGGTGGGCATTTGCAATTTTTGTCGTTTGGTAAACACTGTGAAAATGTTTCTTTGCAACTGTTCTTTTCACAGCTCCACCGATTCTACAACAAACTGTTTTTCCATGACTTGTAGCATGGAAAAACCAATAAGCATCCATCTGAAAATCTGTTTTGTGATGACACAAATTCATCATGCTCTTAAAATTTTTGTATTGAGCGCTACACCCATCTGTAAAATACTCGACTCTGCTTATGTGTGGAAATTGAGTTTTAATAAAATCTGTTGTTTTTTGCTGAATACAATAAACAAATGGAACATCATGATTTAGGTTGTCAGATATGAAACACAAAGGAGTGTCTTTGAGTCCATTAGAGGTCCTGCTGAAAATTACAGTAGGATGTAATGAACAGCTTAAATGACTCCAATAGTATGATTGTACCTCATTTTGTAGTACAAAATTGTAATTTTCTGCCAACTCCATTAAGATTAAGCGTTCATCATCTTTTAAGTTTTCTTTTCTCGTTTTCAGATATGAACTTTGAATTTTAGATATATAAGAATGAGGTATAATACCTACTATTTTTTCTGTTACCAACTCTTTGAATTCTTCAACAGGTAAAGTCATTGTTTGAAGCTCCATTCGACCATCATTAATCCATTGCGAGAATTGGATTTCTTCTTCATCATCATAATCTTTTAACAAATCACTTAAGTAATTTTTGAGTGACTCACTATTGTTGGGACAGTCAGTGTAACAATGTAACATACAAGCTCTATTGTCCCTGCTGCAAACAATTTTATCCATGAGCTGGTGAATTGCTTCTTTGTGATGTAGATTGAGTACAGAAGCCAAGAGATAAACATTTTGATGAATTACACAGACACATACTGCATGTGTACCAGGGGAATGAGCTAAAATGCAACATTTTGGACACAAGCAGCAAAATGTCGAAAAACCAATTTTTATTTCAAGATATTTTTGTTTATATTCATTTTTCTTAATGCTTACTCTATCTTTGGCTCCTGGCATCATCGTACTATATTCATCATCTTCATAAAAAAATTTAACATATATATTTTATAAGCTGAAAGCAATAATTGCAATAAGGACAAAGAAATGAATTTAAAAACACAAACAGTGAACAGGTTAGTTAGTATAACTGAATTTTAATTCTTTATACACAAAACAAAAATGTACAGGATGTTTTTGCATATAATGAACTTTCAGTTAATCCCTTATATTTAAGTGTTAAAAAATGATAAGTGAAAAGATTCTTTAAAAAATGAAAAAGATAATAAGTAATGAAAAAATTGAAGTACAATAATTAAATTTCTCAGCTAAAAATAATTTATATATTAAAACTCAAAATAACTAAATGAAGTTTTTTCTGTAAAAAAAAAAGAGAATTGACTACATTTCGTGAAACGCAAAACTAAATTCATGATAACCATTTAAATCTAGTCACTAAAAACATCCAATTATAAATATAAAATATTCAATTGAAATGCATAAAAAAAAAACAAATCTTGAATAATTATTCTGTGCATAACAAAACAACAATCTATTCTAAAGCTATCTATTAGACTTACTTAATCGCTGGTGGTAAAGGTTTTGTAAAATTTGAGAAAAATTTTGATGAGAGAATTTTAAGACTTAAAAAAAAGTTTAAAAATTACTGAGAAAATAATATTGAATAAAATAAGAAAAAGCTAAATGAGAGAATTGGAAGAATTAAAATCTAATATTTCCTTTTAGGTATGCAAAAAAGAGGGGGGAAAGATGACGAAGTATTTGTTGACACTGAATGAAGGCAAAATTCACGCACTGCTCGAACTGGAGGTGAGATGATGGGAGAAAGATACGCTACTGCTGCGCTACCGAATATCCGTGGGAGGAAATGTTTGAAGCAGTTGTAATGGAGAGCAGGCAAAGAAATTGGGGAGGCGGCAAAGAATGCTGAAAAGGGGAATTATTTATATAAACTTATACAACAATGCTTACAATTTACATGAAGTGATTTTTAATATTGGGGAGATTTTCAAAGATTTCTTTTGGCTGATTTTAGATTTAGAATAAACTCTTTAAGGCTAGGAGCTTAAGCGCATTTCTCGGATCAGTGTTAAAAATGTGGAACGCTTCACCATTTTGCATATCATCCTTGGAAAGGGGCCATGCTAATCTTCTTTGTATTGTTCCATTTTCAGTATATGAACTGCCGGAGCGATTACATCAATAATAATTTTGTTTTAAAGATACTCGCGGCCATTACAGGTGCCCCGCCCCGCATCCCCTACGGCAATTTCTACTCTTGCAACCAGCGACCTTAAAGTTCCGATGACTTTAAAAATTTATAAAAAAATAGATACAATTTTCTACAATAATAAAACTGGTATCATTGGAAAGATAATTTTTCGCTCTTTAAAATGACATGAAAACTTTCTTTGTCAATTTATTCATTCAGAAGTTATTGGCAAAAAAAGATGAAATTTGGTTTAATTTTTAAATAATTTAAATTTGAATTAAAATGTAAAGAAAACGGCTCCGAGGTGCACATCTGCAGCATCCAAAGTATATCTGTGCCAAATTTGGTAGCTCTATGTTCTATGGCCTGTTCTGTATACCGCCAACAGACACATACAGACAGACATTCGTCTTTATTAGTATTAGAGATTACTCTTTAGGATTAAGTTGATTTATTGCATTGATTTAATTTTATTATTGATTTATGTTTGTGACATTTTCAATACGATTCGAGTGGTGGGTACATATTACTACTGAAATATAATTTTCACTTTATATTGAAAACTACAGCCAATCTTACAAAAAGAATGCCAGATTCGGCATCAGCACCACAGAATTACTCTAAAACCACTGGAGTATCTTTGTCAAAAAAATCAGTGTTGACCAGTGTCATTTCTTTCTATGAATTACATTTTCAACTTCGATATATTTGGTTATTATTAAGATGCGAGAAGCCTCATTTTTATATGTTGTTAAAAGCAAATATGTTGCTTGTTGGTTTTTATGACAGCTTATTTATCTTTAAATGCTATAAATGTGACATTTGTATAATATTTGTTTTAGAATAGAGCAGTGGTTTCCAACCTTTATTTCTTCCTATGCCCCTTGGTTAGTCTTTTTATTTCTGCCATACCCTTTCCCCAATCACCTCCAACACAAAGAAGTGTTTAGTAATAATGTTAAGGGATTAGTTGAGTGTAAGTCAAACGACTTGAATTAACATTTGAAGAGTTTATTTATAATTTTATTCCATTTTTTATAATACACTTAGTTCAATTCTAAAAAAAAAAAATGAAAACAACATTGAAATAATTTTACATTAATTTATAATGAGAGCTAACAATTTGTAATTGTGATAATCAATCATTCGAATGGAAGACAATTTCAATGCGATCCTTGAGCTATTTTTATTGGGCTTAGTTTTATAGAATTAGGTTCGAATGGAGACAGGTATAATCTCGTATCTGGAGCTATCAAACTTAAATATAGTATATGGATAAGACACAGACAAAACACACTCTTTCCACAAGATGTGTGTTTTTGACAGGTATTAAATATTTAAATGCTTAAACACTGAGATTTTGAGGGAACAAAATTTTAATCCCTTATGTTTTGTGTTTTACACATTTGTGTACCCCCATTTACCATTGTGTACATTGATCAGCCACTTACTCCCTTGGGTACACAAACCGCAGGAACCTTTGGAATAGAGGAATTAATTAATATTTCTTTTATTAGTTCACAAAATCTGCAATGTGAAATTTGTTATTCTAGCTTTCTTTTTGTGATTAGTTAATTATTGTAGCTTTGGATTGAAAAGATTGATTTCATAGGTTTTACCTAATTGTTTTTAATATAATATGGAAGTAAATGTTGTAGAATTTTTCTTTTAAATTATTTACACTATTAATATTAGTTGTATGTATGTATGTATGTATGTATCTATCTATGTCCGGCTATCTTCTCACGAACCACTGAATCCTGAAACCAGCCGAAAGTACCGAAAGATGGGAAATAATCCCAGGAATCCATTTCGACCATTTAAATTCCGAAATTATAATTAGTTAAAAAGATATTAATTGAAAACTTCATAATGATTGTGATTTCACTGTGCTTCCATGTATTGATGACTTTGACATTCAAAGTTCTTGCATTTTTTGTTTATTGACAAATTTGACATCCAAAATTCTTGCATGTTTTGTTTATTTATTTAACGAAATCTGGTCTTAATTTGTATAAAATGTTTTTTTTCTTTTTTAACAAACTTTCGTGTTTTGATTTTGTGAACATCGGAAGAAAATCATTTTCTTGCTTTTTTTTCGTTTTACGGTGTTTCATTACTCTTATACAAGTCATGTTTTGCCATCTATTGAGCAGAAATCTCATGAATTGATTTATTTTAAAAGGAAACTTCTGACATTTTTAAAATTTTACAGGCGGAGAAAAAAAAGGGGCTGTAAACAACATCAAAATTAGGGTCGAAGATATTTCTAATGTGTTTCAGAGTAAAAAATGAACCTATGGACGAAAACCAAAAAAATATTACAATTTTTAATTTTTGCAGAAATTCAAATTTAAACTTTGCGAAGTCCCCTTTTAAAATCAAATAACTTAAAAGCTTCAGAATTCTATGGAATAAAACATATAAAGCCAAGAATATCACTGAAACTTAACTAAAAGTAACTAACTATTTATTTGTGAGTACATTTAAATTTAAAGCCTCAAAATAAAATAGAATTTTAAAGTTATTCGTTTTTAAGAAAAAGTGAAGTTTAAAACAGGAAAAAAATTCAAGGAAAAAATAATTAGAAGCTAGAAATATCAAGGAAATTCAAATAAAATTCAAAACTATTTTATTTGAAAGTAAACTTAAAAGAATCCAATTAAATTTTAAAGTTATTCGTTTTTAAGTCAAATTCAGGAGAAAGATTATAAAGCCTTGAATATCAATGACACTCAAGTAAAAGTGTCTTTATTTGCAAAGAGATCTAAATTTGGAAAGTTACTGGGTTTTAAGAAAAATGCAAATTTAAAAAAATGCAGGGAAAAACAAATATGAAACAAGAAATATCAATGAAACTCAATTTGTTTATTTTCAAATAAATTTAAATTTTAATAAAACAATACAAAATGTAAAATTTGTTTTTAAGTAAAATTCATATTTAAAATAAAAAAAATAGTAAAATAAATTATTTTTGGGCATTTGAGGGTCAATTGAAGAACCTCTTCGGCACAGAAGTCCTCTTCTAACATCATACAGAAACTTTGATGATTTACTACAATCATCAAATCGAAAACGCAAAAAAAAAAGTAATTGCAGTCGAATCTACAGAAGTCCCCTTTTAAAATTAAATGGTTCACATATGGTGTTCTTTCATTTCCATTTATTTATTTATTTAACGGAAGCTGGTATTTCTTTTTTAGAGAGCTTCTGTGTTTGGATTTATTAATATCTGGAAAAAAAATCATTTTCTTTCCTTTTTTTTTTGTATTAAGGTGTTTAACTTCATAACGGTTGTTGGGGAAAGTAAGTGACAGTATTTGTTGAAAAAATCTGAGGCGGGCCATATTTCAGGCGGGATCCCGAGGCTTCACATGACCTCACTTCTCTCCGTCCGGGAATATCCCATTATTTGAGATAGCCCGTGCAATGCTGGGCCATACAGCTAGTCAATGTATAATCAACATTCTTTTTAATACAATTTTTTCATTATGAAGGTTAATATTTAGATTTTCTTATGTTTGTTGTTTCTTCTTTCTACAGCCTGTTCGTCCTCTGTTTAACTCGAAGGGTGGCCAGGCTCAAGTGAGGGCCCCCACTGGGTCCCAGATATCTGGAGCCCCTCTTGGGGCACCACCCATCCGCCCCCAGATGGGAACTTACAGATACAACATTCCTCCTGCTCCTCCCCCATATGCCTCCTTCCCTGCTGTCACAGTGAGTATATTAAAATTTAATTTTAAGTAATATGAATTTTTGATTTAAATTCAACATCAACTATCTAACCCAGTTTTCTGATTAATGCCTTCAATATAATACAACTAATAAAAATCAATCTTGAAACATTTTTTGGAGATGGAGAAAGATACTCTATGAAAAGGGAAAAATTCAAGAGGACCTCTTTATTAGTGTCATTTCTCTCATGCCACTCATATACACTCTTCTTCGATATCACGGGAAGAAATACTGTCGGCCGGGTAGACTTCACTGTTTGTCAAGAACTTTTCCACATTTGGGGTCATAAGATTTAAAAATAAATAAGAAAGTAAAAGGTTGAATAAAAATAAATAGAAGTAGAATTTTTTTTTTACCCTAATTAAATTTGAATAAAACCTTTTTATCTAAATTTTTTTCAGTTTTTATGTTGAAATATCTGAAAGAAGGTGCCGTGAAAATTTTCACAGCACCAATATTATTCTATATGATGCTGTGTGTAGTTTTGACCCATGTTAGAAGCCCAAACTTAGAATGAAACACAGTCAACATGTAAGAACACAGCTCCTTAAAGAATATTAAAAAAATTCTATTCACATTTAAAAGCATTACAGTTCACCTATGAATAAATGTAATGTATGTAATCAAATAAATTAATCAATAATTAATGTATGTAATCAATATTTTTTTTTTCATCTTGGTAGTTCCTGTAACTATACCAGACTTTGAACTCTGCATTTCAAAATTGAAAAGAATAAAATACTTTCTGAGATGCGGTATGAATTGGGATGGGTTACTTGCATTTGTAGAGATTTCAATTGTTAAAACATTTTTCGGTAATAACATTAACAAGAATTTTCAGTCTTTTCATTTGCAACAAAGCAAGAATGGATTTTAAAGCAATTTTTAATAATGCTGATATAAACTTGGTTATGTTTGTTTTTAATTTAATGCTACTATAAAGTTTTTCTTGTAAATAAGTCTGTAAATTATTTCCTGACTAATGTATTTATTTTTGCTTCACATTTCACATTCTTTTTATTATTCCATTGCAGTTATGTAAATCTTCATAAATGTGGATAAGGTGTAACACAGGAAAAATAACTGGAAAAAAAGATTAATGAAATTTTTAATTTAAGTCAGATACTTACCTACAAGTGAAAACTGCAATAAACAAAATTTTTTTGTGAATGTTTTAAACTATTCAATATTAATTAAAAATGTAGTTGATGCAAATATGCTTACTTGTGCTGTGTAGGATTTAGCATTACAGCATTCCAACAGTTTTGTATTTATGCATAATTTTAATTAGGAAAAATCAATTAAATTTTTTTTTATAATGGCTATTTTACATCATGTAGTACAAAGTGAATATTATATAATAAATTGTGGAGTGGAAAATAGAAACTCATTTATAAGTTGTGTTTACTTCATTCAGAAATTTGTGAATAAATTCATATGAAACTCTTTCACATTCACTCTAATATTTAATTATTTGTTTCAGTTGTTGAAATTAAATACTTAGGTTAAATTGGCCATAGAAAGATTAACTTAAATAATTTATATAGCTTAGCTTTGTAAAATAGAAAAGAAAAACAAGTGTGAGGGAGCTACACATCCATGATGCCACTGTGCCTATGATTTACTTTTTAAATATAAATTTTAAACAAACAGTGTGTTTTAATTTTATGTCCATCTTTTATTGCTATAAGCTTTTTATTAGTTTGGAGAAAGGTATGTTGACAACAAATAATAATATGGAATTGCCACTGTATAATTAAAAAATGTTTCACCAGTTGTGTAATCCAGAACATCGATGAACAGCTTTGCAATTTTTTTCTTTTATTTGTAATCATATAATGGAAGAAAAGGCTAACAAATAAAATACTCTTCATTGTTATGTCATTAATCATTGTAAACTGCTAGGTATGATTTTTAAAGGAATGTCCTAAAAAGTTGTTATAAAAAAATTGCAGAAAGTCTTATTTGAAGCATATTCAGATATGCAAAAGCTTCAAAATAGTTTATGATGGCTTCACTTTTTGACAAATTAATTCAACACCATTCAGGTAGTTCAAATATAAATTTTTGTGAAATTTCTGTGAATAAATTCAGAGATAAGTGATATTTTCATTAAGGGGCTATCTCCATATGTAATAATGTAATTTTGTGACTGCCTGCTTATTTGGATTTGTGTTACATTTTTCACTCATGAATGTGCATTGTGAAATCAATGCAGATTTTGCCGTAGACTTGAACTATTGGTGAGCTGTTAATTCTTCACAAGAACATTCTTTGTTTGCAATGTTTCAACCAACCTGCTTATGTTTTATGAAATTTTAGCATTTGAAGTCTTTTTTATCATGTTTTATGATCTATTGGCCACATTTAATATAATAGAAAATCTTTAGTTTACTTAAAATTGAAACTCATGCACATAATTTTATATTTCAGAAAAACAAAATTAAGCCACATTTTAAAATTACCAGGCATATCATCATATGAAAGTTACCTTAGTGTGATGACATAACTCTGAATGTCTCTGCTTGTTTGCAAGATTATTGCCGGAGTTTAAAAAATTCACTTTGTATATACAACGAAGCTTCAAAAAAAATCACGTGTTGACGTAGATGATCAAAGCATGGCAAATTTTTTGAAAGTCTGCAATTCTTTGTCTGTTTCCTTTCACTTAACTTCCTTGGTCTTTGTTTTGTCTTCTTCCTTCTCATCATCATCTTTCTCCTTTCCCGGTATATGTTTGATTATTTTGTTGTTGTCATTTAGATATAGTTTGAAGGGAACAAAATTGTCTGTACCTACTCGAGTCTACATCCCCTACAAGTCTTCACTAGGTCATTACATATTTCTTTTAATATCACAGTACTAAATTTCGGATATAAATTTAAACCTTCAAAAATGCTGTCATCTTGATATTGCCAGTTAATTAATTTAGTGCTGGTTACTAGAGATTTTATTTATTACTAACATATTATTTTTTATTTGTATTAAACTGATATAATTTGGAATTCTTTGAAAGTAGTATTCAATTGAGGAAGAAAAATTTAGCGAGTAACTCTTGTATGACTAAAACTGAACGAGTTATAAAGCTTTGAATATCACTGTTTTAGACCATTTCAATGCCACCTGGAGGAATAGCAGCCAATCAACACGTGATGTTTGCTCGAGGTTGTTGGCAGAAAAGTGGAGCCTTTTATTTTTTAAATGCTTATGTCTCAAGAATATTTCACTAAATATAACTGATGGGACTGGGGGACCATATAAAAAGTTAAATTCATAATTTTTTCAGAAGTACTTTTATTGACTGAAACAGCATGAAATCTAATTCTTCACATCATTTAGAGCATTTTTCCTATTGGAAGTATGTAGCTATCTCTAGAGATGTAGAAATTCGCTATTGGACCATGATTGGAGAGGACGGACCCCTGTATATGTCAATTTGATGAAATTATTTTAAATTCTGGATTCAAGGTTAATGCTTCTTAAAGTATGGACTTTGTTTCCAGCTACAATTTTTACATTTGTTTATGTAATTTGCTTTACAATTTGCATTTCTGTCAAATGAAATGTTATTTTTAAGTTTTGAATTTGATTTATGTGCTATAAATGAATGGAAAATTATTTCAGGATATTATTTGTTTAGATATTAATTTCATACTCTTCCCTTACCTTTTTCTTGTGGTAGCAATTACCGCATCTTCCTGTTTTATATATGATGATATTTATCCATATCATCCTATCACAAACCATACGAAACCATTTCTGTTCCAAAGATTTTGTAATAAAAAATTGTTGAATGCTTTGCATGTAAAGAAAATTCATAAAATTTAGACACATGAATAATGTGCATATGGTACGATATTTTAATAGACCTGTTTTTGTGATAAATTTTCTGAGATATGTTTCATTTTAAAACTCATATTATTTTCTACTTTTTTCATTGGATTGGTGCATTTCTAATCAGATAAACAGTAACATTTGTGTAACAAATGGATAACCATTATATTCCTGTTTCGAAGCAACAAGAAAAATGTCGCAACTTTTTTCCCTTGTATAAATTACACTTTTTAATTTGTGGGGAGGACAGCATCCATATATGGATAATTTTTATTTGGTAAGTGAATTTAATGCATATTTGCAATAACATTTCAAAGGCACAATGAATCTAGTATATGTATTCACAGTTTATTGTGCGACTTCAAAGGCTGGGCTTCACTTAACATATTGTTAATCTTACATTGCTAAAATTATGATGGCAAGCATTAATAAAAATATTGTAAACTTTATAATAGGTGCATGAAAGATTTATAAAGGGGGAAGGATCTTTCGAGTTACTTATTCAGTATTAGAAATAATTTTATGCATGAGCATGAGCTGCAAAAGTGGTCATCTTCAAAACAGAAAATTCTTCAGAAAAGTGGATTTTCTGTCGCATCTAGCTGAAGTGAGATTTAAGAAACGTCTGCATGGCAATTGAGGCAGTTGGGTAGTGTGATTCAGTATGCAATTTATGATAATGAGGCATGAAGAAGGAGACTAGTTATTTAAGGTTTTGTTTTGGAGATGGACAGTTTTGCAGTTCATTTTGGATATGGCCAGTTTTGCAGCAATCTAAATAACTACACCAAATTGTATAGAAATTACGAGACATAATAATTTTCGCAAAATGTTATCGAAATAAGGAGGTGTATTTTTTTTACCATAAAAATAGATTTAAAAAAATTCAGATTCTGATGTCCACATTTTCTCCAAGATCGCACAACATATTGTCTGTATCTTCCTGAGGATTTCCCTCCTACTCTTCCTGTCCTTGAGCTTCTGATTGTAAAATGTTTCTGTAGAAAACCAATTTGTTGACACTCTTCCAATTTGGTCCAAAATGCATCGTCAGTAATTTTGTACATCATGAAGCTCTAGGAGGTTTGCGATTAAGCCTGGACTCGCGACTCTAAGTTTACTAGTCGTGGTATTTTTCTCTCTCTTCACAACTGATTTTCTCTCACCTGCCTGAGATATATGAAATGGCTCACCTTGCATCAATATTTTATTACTTTGTTATAAAAAACTCTTTGTTGTGATGAATTTGAAATGACATCGCCCAGGTTGTTTTATGAAAACGATGCTGATTTTCTTCCAATCATAATTGAGGTAATCTCTCCCTAGCTTGAAAACTGTCCCACTTCCTGAAAGAATTTTTTCATGTTGACTTGGCTTAATGACGGACTCGATTTCTTTCATTTTCTTTTCAATTCATTCAAGCTCGCGATCCGGGGAATAAAAGAATGCTCTGTATTGTGAAATCTATCTTCTTAGGGGACCTGGGGGCATTCTTAGCCAACAACATTGAAGCATAAACATCAGTGTAGTGTTTTTGTTTTGGCCCCCCACACCCATCAGCCATACATCTGAGGACCGTAATATCTGTAAAGTCTGTATTCTACAGCCAGTGAAACAAAACTGATGAAATTTCATTGGGAGCCATTGGGAATTTCTGTCACCTCCAGTGTATATGAATTGGTTATTGTTGGTCAAGGGATCTTTCAATGAGACGTGTTTGATGATGAAGTTATATAAGTACGGTTGTCTACTAAAATACGTCAACTGGACAAGGATTTTTGGATAGGCAAAGTTTTTTCAGAAGTGAAAGCGTAAGGCCTTCTCTCTTTTCTCTTCAAAGAGAAAAAAGAAGCTGCAGCTTGCTTTTTATGTAGTATGGATTGAATTATAAATGTCTGTTTCTCTTTGTCAATCTTAGCTGTTTTGACCTTTCATTCATTTCCAAGCATTTAGAATGAACATCAATACTAGTCTAACTAAAGCCAATGTTGGCTCTTGTGTTGAATAGGTTTGTGAAGTACCAGAGATTAACTGTGAGTTTCTGGTTTTGGGTACCAGAGTTGTAAATATGCCATATTTTTTATGTTTAGTTAAATGCTGTTAACTGCTGTGGTAATTTCTCACTTGAGTCTTATTCTAACAGTAATGAAATTTAATGCACTTAAATGTATTTATGAAAAGATCACAGCATTCTTTTTTAAGGCTCAAATGCCGCTCGGTCTCCTCCTCTCTTTTTTTGAAGGAATAATGGACATTTCCATGGCTTTTATCCTCCCATCTTACTGTCGTCTTCTGCATCCACTTTTATACATAAATGAATTACTATGAACAAAACCTACTGTTGCTGTTTTACCACCTCTCGCTTAAACCTAGATGGATTTCTTTTACATACCGTATCTATTTCAAGATGGCCGGTTTTGAATCCGCACCCATTATTGGAGATGGCCAGTTCTGCAGCACATCTTGATATTCAGGCTCATTTTAAACATAGATAGGTTGAGGTTGCCAAGTGGTAGAAGAGATCATATAGACTTAAAATCTTTGAAAAAACGCATCTGTGAAAAAAAAATGAAGATGGCCACTTTTGCAACTACACAACACACAAATGTTTTTCAAGATGAGCCTAATTTTTTTCTGTGGTTGTTAAAGTTCTGAGGTTGGTTAAGAGGATTTAATACAATATATTTGTATAAGGCTTGTTTTGGTCCTTAATTTGTTTTTTTAAATGTGGTGTATGCTTTTTCTAGAATTAAACTGCTAGTTGCTTGTCTTTGTTTTGAAGCTCATTTTGATATACCTGAAAAACAAAGGTAAATTTATTTTGCAATGTAATGAATGAAAAATTAAAATTTCATAATTTGTTTATTATTATTTATTATTTTATAACTCCTGTCATCCTTAGTGTAAAAAATATTGAAAGATTATTCTTTATAAAGGCTTAAAATATGCAAAGGTTAAAAAGGATTAAAACATACAAAGACATGCATTCTAATATTTGAAGTTTCCAATGTCTTTCAGATTGATTTGAAATATATTACCAGAAAATTATATTTTTGAAAATTCCCGATTGAAAGAATCCTTTGATATAAAATCTTATTCAAACCCAATCAGAATTTGTTTTGAGCTAGTTGCAGTAAATTCACAAATTTTAAACTTGGACCTTTAATAATTTTATCAACAGCATGGAAAGCTTTATGGGTTATTAGTTATGTATTAAATTCCTAGCCTCAGTCAAAAACTTATCATACTGATTTAGATTTCAGCTTCTATTGTCTGTGTATATGTTGTATCTGAAATTTTAAAGTTTTCTTTTATCGCTCTCATCTGTTTTAAGGAAGCATTGAAGATTTTTCTTATTTATTTTTCGTAAAAAAAAAAAAAGAAAGCAGTGCTGGAATAGCATTCTTGTGCCTTACACCCCTGACCTATACCTTATAAGTCATTTTTCAGTCATAATTTTTGTAGCTTAGTACCACCTCTTGTGCCTTTAAACCATAAGAAACTAAATAAGTTAATAGCTGGAATCTAGTATTTCTTTCTGTAGACCTCCTGCTTCTGCAGCATAGCAACTTTTGTGCCATTAAAGCACAAGAAACCAAAAGGTTAAATCTGATATTATTCTTTGCAAACCATTTTATCATTTGATCACCCAGTCATAAATATTATCTCCAATATATTGGCAAGATTATGCAAGGACTGCTAACAAGTTTTGAGGACCAATAGAACATTTTTATGATAATGAAATAGTCTAAGTTGCTCTTGTTTCATTTAATTATTTTAATACTTTACATTATGGCCTGCCTAATGCCCTCTCATTGCTTAATTGCACATCATTCATGATCAATGGTAAAATGAGGTAGTGTATTGAAGATTGCATAGGTATTTTTAGTTTAATCATTGTTTAGAAAGATTTTTGGATATTACATTGAGTTGCATGAAAAGTGATGGTGTATTTTTTTTACATGTTTTTGAAAGGCCATTTATCTACATAAAGTAAAAAAGAACAATCATTAGCATATTGCTCACGCAAGAGAAATAGTCTATACATTTCATTGGAATCTGTTTGGAGAAAAACATAACATATAAAAGGCAATTGGGGTGCTTAAAAAATGAATCTTTTAAGGAAATGCAATTATACTTATTTCTGAGAAAATGTAATAAGTTTAAGTACAGAAAATAAGTAATAATGTTTAAGTACAGAATACTTCAAATAAATTTCTGAGTGTTCATAAGGTTTTACCCTACCCCCCTCTCTTTCGAAAATTCTTCATTGAATCTATGGAAAAAAGGGGGGAGAATTAGAAGCTTGATTGATTGCATTTCACTTTGGTATGATTCAAAGGATTAATTTTTGGATGAAAAAAAATTTTTTTTTTTGTCCATGATAAATGAAATAGAAGGTTTAGCAGTAATCTGGCTTATGTTATGAATAAGCCATTCTAGCATTATTTTTCAGAATATATTTTATGATAGCACTGTACGTTTTTCTTGTTAAATTCAGTGTTTTTTCAAGTATTTTTATTGGTCTCGATAGTGATCATTACCTTTACTGTGTTAATTTTTATTTAATGGAAGCAATTTTTTAAATGAATTTTGAGTTATTTTTTACTACAGATTTAATGTAAATGCAGCACATTCAATGTAAATTTTCTGTCAGTTGACAAATTGTTCGAATTCCTTCTACAAGGTGGCATTTTTTTTACTATAAATTTAATGTAAATGCTGCGCATTCATTTTAAATTTTCTGTCAGTTGACAAATTGTTCGAATTCCTTCCACAAGGTGGCAGCACGGATTTCTAGGTTTTCTTTTTTTCATTTCATTCCCGTGACCGCCCTCGCGTTGCATAATCGTCCAACACTTCTCATTTCAATAGTGAAAGACGGGTGGTTTAGGAGCCTTTGAACGGTTTTAGATTGTCGACGTATTCGAGAAGGATTCTTTTTACATTCATTGGTGGTTGCGAATATTTTTATAAAGGGACCGTCTCCTGGGTAGGCGTATCCTTCGGTCCGGCAAAATAATCGGCTGCCCTTCGCTACCCCATCCCCTTCTTTTCCGTCACCGTCGAACGGGATCTGATTAACATCCTTCCCCATGGTGGAATGTCTTCTTCTTTCTGCCGAACCTTCACCATTTTGTGTCATTTTCCTCGAACGGGTTGAACGATGTTCCTCCTGATAGAACGATAGTAGTTGTCTACAGAAAGTGGTTGATGGGTGAATTGTTGACCAATGGATTCTGCAATCGCCTGGTGATGCAACAGCGGCCCCGCGACCCCCACTTCCGCCGTGGATACCCCACCCGTAAGGTAAGTTCCCCCCTTCCAAAAAATGGAATCGGCAATATTTACAGACCAGAATTTAAATGGACCGAGGAAGTAAACTTTTAAAAGGCTACTTTGTGCTTCATAATGTCAATTAGACTAGTAAAATACTGTAACCTTTTTGTAGTCGAAATTTACTTATCCTATCCTATCTTATCAAAGATATGGTTAAGGAAAGTCAGCACTTATTTTTCAAGTTTGATTAAATTGTAATGGAAATAATAAAAAAAGAATCAGAAGTGTACAGAAAGTATTCTACATTTTATAACAAGTCAGCAAGTTAGATAGCAAAGTATATTTAACTACTTGTTTTGACTTGTTTCCGTACTCGCATTTTTATCTCCAACTTTCTATGATGATCTTAAAATTGCTTTGACTTTTTACTAATTCTAGGATTTAATATTGTGTATAAAAAGTATGCCATATAATATTAAATAATAACCTCTAATCGGTGTTAATTGAGTAAAATGAAAACAATTTTATTTTAAACACTATAAATTTGATTATGTATATAACATGGCTGGCCTAGTAACAAACAAGCAGAAAAAAAAAATCTGCTGTATCAAATTAAAACAGTTTTGTATGGGTGATGTATATATGTATTGTAAATATATTTTATTATAAATATTTATTATGTTACTTGAGATTAAAATATTTTCACAGTAGAAGTACCGAAATAAAGAACAGTTAATATTTGTATGGCAACTTTAATAAGGCTCCAATTCTCTATAATTTTATTATTTCAAAATGGAATGTTGATCCCTGAATTAATATTATTAGTTAAATCTGCAACAACTACAAATATAAGCCAAAAGTATTTAAGTTGTATAATTAGTCATTTGTATTGCTCGTAAACTTGGATTGGCATGCTCATACATCTTAAAATTTTCTTTCATGTAAAAATTAGTCTAAAATTACAGATGAGATCATAAGTATTTTTATTTAAATTGAAGTTCAATAAAACAAAACTTGGCATTTTTTAACACTTTCATTTTATTTATTTCAACTATTAACACTGAATTTTAAGTTATAAACCAAAGCTGAAATGACATTTACATATTTCTCCTATTTAAACCATATATTAATATAACATATTGAGTTAGGATGGAAATAAAATTCTGTTATTGTTGATTTTTAATCATCTAGCCAAGAATAAAGTTGGCCTTTTAAAAATTTAATTTAGATAATAAAATGTATGTGAACTTTAGGAAATGTTTTAGTGTCAATACTTTAAATATTAATTTCACAAATTAAGAATTTCTCTGAAAATATAATTTTTTTTATTTATATATTTGATTTAAATAATTTATTTTTTAAAAAACTTATTTGGTGAAGTTGAAGAACATGAGAATAAAGCAGAACCCGCATGTAGACAGAGCTTTGTGGGAAGGGGTGTTGATAACTCTAAAATGTTTAGAAATTTACAATAAATGCTTTCTTTGTTATTCTTCATAAAATGAGGAAGGTAAAATATTGCTGTTAGAATGTTTTAAATTTAGTAAACCTTTATTTTAAATTGCTTAAACCTTTTCCTTCGTATTTAGGTACATCATTGAATGTACATATAAATTCCTCATACAGTTCTTAATGAATTGCAAACTAATTTGTAATACTGGTTTGTAATCTGTGTAATTTTTGTGACATTTAAAATCAATGGAGAATTATCAGAAGTGTATATCATTTTGAATATCAAGTCTAACAGCGTAAGATTACTAGTTAATTAGAGTAATTATTTGAGTTAATTTTGTAGTAGTCTGAGATTATCATTTTGTTTAGTATTTATTTAAATTGATTAGTTTAGAATTTGGTATTAATTTAAGAGCATTTTTAATTTTTGTTAAAAATAAAAGTGCTCTTATATAGAGGATTGCAAAAGCTCGTAAGAGACATGACTAATCACGAGTCACATTCCTGAGTTTCTGACCTATACAATTGTTATAAATTTTCTCCGTCTTTTTTCCTCCCTCCTATTTCAACTTCAGAATTGCCATTAGTTGGATTGCAGCTTGTAAAAGATTTTCAAGTTAATATAGTATTCTCACTCGATTCTAGTTCATTGACTGTGAGATAACAATAACTTGATCAATGCTTTATTCTTGTTTTATGAGATTCAGCATCACCTGTTTATTACATTTTTTAGATTACTCTTGTTCTATAACAAGAAGGACCCTAAAATTCATTTATATATAAAACAAATGCAATTAAAATTAAATGAATGAAATTAAACTGGCCTTTTCTCATTAATTTTGGTAAAAGTACTACTGAACATTTTAGTTTACTCTTTATTAATAGCATTTGTATTAATATATTAGAGTTCCTTAAATTCATATATTATTAGTCTGAATTGTAATTTGAGTTCATTATATTAAAAGTAGGACTATGATATAGATATTTTTTCGTTTGTATTTCCTGTCAACATGAAAATAGTACCTGTTCTTTGAATGGATCAAGTTTCTACATAATTTTTGAAACGTTAATCCATTTTCAGAACACTAGTGTTAAGAATTGGCCTTTATGATCATCTTGGAATATTATGTATTATGTTGATACTGCTGCTCAGTTATTAAATGATTGTAAGAAATTAAGCTGTAGAACACTTCAGACAAATATTTTGTGATAACTTAATGCTTTAAACCTTCTTTCCTAACATGATTAATTAAACATTTACTGGCATTTTTAAACGATTGAGGAAAAATTGATTTAGTATAGTCGGTTATATTATACATTGCCTTGAGATACTCAAGTGTATGACGAATCTTAATTGTGCTATTTTTTTTAAAAGGTGCCCGTCCATATTCATAATACTTTGCAAAAGTTAGTATCATTGTTTAGTAAATGTTAGTCTAATGATGATAACTCACTTTGCATCTGGAAATATAAGGATACTGTGCTGTTGTGAAAATGCCAATAGAGCTTCTTAAATTGTAATTAAAATAGAGTTAATCCAACCTTCCTGTCTTTCCACAATAATTTTTATTTAGAGATAATTATACTAAGCTTCAGATTTTAACCCTTTCTTGTATGATTTAATCTTAAAAAAATGTGCATGAGATGACCGATGTTCCCACTTAATGTTTACAAGAATGAAATCTGGCTAACAAAATTTGGCTGTGACTGGTACCTAGTAATTCTAATGGCAGACAATATATGATAATGATCTGATATTTACACAAGTGATAAAAGGGGATACAATAGTGCCAGATTCAATGCACTAGAAATTTTAAACTAAATAAATCATTATCATATTCAGAAGCAACTTTTAGTCACATGACAAGTGTAGCATGAAAAGACTCGCCATTTTACACAAGGGGTTAATATTTTTGCAAGAACTTAATAAAACATGCAGTATTGTGATATATTTTATTAATATTACTTTAGTTGTTGGCTGCTGACACTTCATAGCTGTTGAAGTTTTAAGATCTCTGTAGCTTTTGAATATACAGATTTTTACTTCAGATGATTAGAAGTTGCTTTCTTTCTCCTTATGGTTGATATTTTGCCAGTTCTACTTGCATAATCATTGGTTCATCAGTTTCATTCCCTCTACATTTGTTAGTTTAATGCATTCTGAAATGAATGAAATGCTGCAGTATGGACATCCGAGTTAAAATTTTGTGTATTCCAGCTGATTTGAAATTTAGTTTAATTATTTAAAGTAGTGCTGGTTGATTAAGTGCATAGTAAATCAAAGGGATTTCACATTTAAGAACGAAAAAAAACAAAAAACAGTTTGCATTTTGAGTGGCTATCAATGAATATAAATATTGTAATTTCAAGTACATTTTATTTTAAATTGCAAAGATTAATCCATATAATTTCACATTATTAAAAAAATCTTGAAGATTAACAGTAATTAAATTAAAAAAACAAAGAAATTAATGCTACAGCTATCCAAAATTCATTCCACTTGATCTAAAACCATAAATGAAAGCGGTGCTTTTATTTTCAACCCTAAAATAAGTAGCAGTACAAAATTTTCAAAATTCAAGAAGTTATGATGTATTTGAAAAGAAATGGAATATGTTCCATTTTTGTTAGTGTGATACTGCTTAGTATAAATAATTCAAGGACTGCATTGAATTGAAAAGTTAAATTTATGGATTTCTAACATTCCATTTAATTCAAAATAATTGTAACGATGCAAAATGGGTAACTGGCAGAATTTCAATTCTTATCTTATTAACCAGTACATAATTTTTAGCACTGGAATGTTTAGTCTAGGAGATAGGAGGAGTCGAGTTGTGCTATTTTTCTTTTTTTTTGGAAGATTGGTGACTAAGTAATTAGTTATTTGTGGCCACTGTAGTTAATTAGTTATTTATATGAAAAAAGTCTGCATAATTTTTTATTGTATGGGTTTTTTCTGTCAAAAATGCATTGATATGATACTCAAAATAAATGGGGGGGGGGGGGCCGGAGACTTCTGTCAGAACAAATTTAATTTGGAATTTAGTTGCAACTTAGAGCTTCAAAACGTACAATATCATTATTAAATCTTTTTAATTGTGGGATGATTTAAGTATTAAGGTGCTTTTTTTGGCAATCATAGTAGTCACAAAATATATTGCTTAAAATATTTAATAAATTAGTTTTGTGATACTTGTTGGGGAATGTTTGTTTTGGAAACCTAATGAAAAGTTATGATAAATTTAATAAAACCTTTTAAGATACAGTATATCCTTCACAGTTTAGTAAACTAGTTCTGTAACTGAATCTCCTTTTATACTAATTAGCATTGCAAACAATTCTCATCTCTTACCATAATTTGGCATGAAAATGATTTTTTTTTTTTGGAAGAGTTTGATCTACAATAAGAGAGCATAGATAAAACTTTCTTTTTGTTTTGAAGGCATAGAATTCCCTTATCAAATTTCATGTTTTTGCATTTATTCAGTACTTGCTGATATACCCAACATTGCTTGGGATGAAAATACTTTCATGTCCAATAGATTATTTATGTAAAAAATACTTTTATATAAAATATTATAAAACAGAATGCTTTTAATGTCCGAAACATTTTTTAATTGAAATGAGAATGACAGTTGAACCAAATGATTTTAAAAATTGCTGAACGTTAATTTTCTTCGAAAATTATAGATAATTTGCAAAGAATGATGTGAAATTAATTGGATAACAATTGATGTAAATTTAATTGATTTTACTTACTCGCATATGACATTTATTCTAACTAGCTATCAACAGCTGTTGTGATATTGACCACATTTTAAAACAGCAAAATAACTTCTGTAATAAATTCTAATCTTTTCTATGAATTTTTGTTTTGTTATGAGTACTTCAGATTTTGCTCACAAATACTGAAATATGTGAATGGCTTTAATGAAAGTTTTGTGACATTTAGTTAAGCAGTTAATTTTTTTCATTATCAAAAAATATGAAAATATCCTGAAAGGTGTATCAGCTTGTTTTTTAAAAAATAAAATTATAATATCAGTTTCTCCAAACAATTTTTAAGTACTTACCACTATTCTACTAAAGATAAAGGCTACTTGACGAAACCTCCAGGATCAAACCGGAGGCCTTTATATCTGAACTCTTAATACTCTTCCAACTGAGCCATTTCAATGCACTGAAATCTTCATATTCATTGCAAAGGGAAAACATTGCTATGTAGTGGAAAGACAGATAATTATAGCCAGTGCAACTTTTAAATTAATAAAAAATAAACTATTTTATTGTTTTTCTTAAGATTCATAGTATTTGTGAGCAAAATTTGAAGAAAATCTATTCTATAAGTTTAGATTTCTATAGCTTACAAACTATTTATGCATTTCACTTTTATTACTTTTTTTGTTTTACTGCAAAAGAGTTGGACACAGACCATAGAGTCCTATGTACAACAGTAGGACAGCTTGTACTGCGCATGTATAATGGAAATATAATTTTTAGGTAACAAAAACTTAACTATTCAGAAACCATCATTATGCTTCACAGTATTTGGAAGTAAAATTCGACAAAAATTGATTCAGTCATTGGGATTATTTTCAGGCTGGCGTAAATAATGCTGCTTTAAGTTTTTTCGTAATCATGTAGCATCGTAATCAAAACAATGAATTTTATCTATATACGCAGCCATCTCAAAGTAAAAACCACGTGTTATTTCCAGAAACCAAAGGTTTCGTGCCAGAAACGTATCGGAATGAAACGCGTAGAAAACATTGGCCGAGACCAATACCGATATGAGGCAGTTAGCGTACTTCAAGGTCAAATCGCTGTCAGCTAGGGAAACACATTCAGCATAGGGAAACCAGCGGGAGTGGTCTCCCCTAAACTTTCTCGTATACTCCTAACACATGTAGAGAAAACTAGAATAATAAAAGACGTCAAATAAACTTCCGTCGCAAGTAAACCAAAGTTGGAACCATGCGTGGTTTGAAGGATCAAAACAAATTCAAATCCCCTGCGCATTTTTTTGCGCAACAGGACCTGGCGAGACTCCCTAAATGTTTGCTTCCTTACAAAATCACGCCAGAATTGGTTTTTGGCAAACTGCCAAGTTTCGGAGTCCCTTCTTCTTTTCACATGTCACCAGTAGGCATGCGCAGGCAGTTAGTTTCAAAACTGAACAAGTATGCGATTATACAGACCGACAGACAGTCAACCCTTCGACGGATTTGGCTCAAAATTTTATACGGACCTACATTCATGACGATAAAACTGTGTACCAAATTTTATCCCTCTAGCTATTCAAGTTTTTGAGTTATAGCGTTCGCATGACCGCGGACGTACAGATTGACAGACTTCCCGTTGACAGATTTTGTCAAAAATTTGATAGAAACCTACAAATTATGTTTAAAGACCACATACAAAATTTCATCCCCGTAGCTCTAATAGTTTTCGAGTTATCGTGTTCACAGACAGACAGACATAATTCCAAAATTGTGTTTTTCGGACTCAGGAAGGTCTAAAACGTGGAGATTCGTCAAAATCTCGAGTTCGAATTTTTTGACGATTACAATACTTTCTCTTTGTATACTTCGTATACGAGAAAGTAAAAAGAGGAGGGGGCAAAGATTGCGCGAGGGCGAGAGGATTTATAATAATTGCTAAGTTCTTTAGAAAGAGTGATTAATAATTTTGATATTTTTCATAATGGGATTTATTTTATGAGCACATGATAAACTTTATTACAAAATAGTCTGCACACACTGCCCAAAATCTGCGACGTACGACGCAGCGTCGCGGTGTTTCTGCCACTGGGCTGTTCCATAAGTCATGTAACTTTCGTGCCTATTATAAATTAAAAGAATAGGTTTTGGGGAATCTAAAGAAAATTGCATAAAGCCATTACCTTTAGTCTATTTAGCAATACCTTTAGTCTGTTGCTCATGTAAATAACAAAAGGTAGCATGAAATCATTTGCTGTTGCACTAAAAAGTACATCCCTTTTTTGCAATTGGTTGATTTTATATATATGCATTAAGTGATGATTTTGACACAAAAATTGGGGTTACCCAGTTTCATATCATTAATTACAATCTGTTGTGTATCTTAAATTTATATTTAACTAACATCTGTCTAAGAAATTAAGCTTAAATAATTTTAAAACAGTGATGCATGTTAAGCCTATACCTAAGACCACTTTACCCCATCTTACTTAAATTACTATAAAATAATATCTGTAATTAATTCAGCTTATCTGTTAATGATGAAGTATTTTTGAGATCTATATGAAGCTTTCTGCAGAGTCAATCTAATGAAAACTTAATTAAACAAAATGTAGGAGATAAGTTAAATTAGGTGTTCCAACTTCAAACTGCTGCATAAACTAACTAAATGGATATTTTCTTCTACTAAAATGTTCCAGTTAGTATAATTTTGAATGTTAAACTTAGTTCTTAACTTTTAAAAGCTAAAATAAAAATAATTACATTCATACCAATATTCATTACAAAGTTATAGCAATTTAATTGTTGTATGACCACTTTACATCACCTGACCCTATATGAGCTATGCTGAAAGTTTAAGGGCCATTTTCTCCCAATTGGCTGGCCATTACACTTTAGCATTTTAATGGATGAACACCCTAAAGGTATACTATTAATATACCAAGTCTCATTCCAAACTGAATTTCCCAAGTCGTGCTCTCCCCTTGTAAGAAATCTAAAGCAATATTAGGATCAGTTCATGCTTTAAAAAATCTTTTTCATTTCATTTGTACTAAATTCAGAAAAGAAATTGACACCAAATTCTCCAGAGCAAACGCATAAGTACAAAACAGTGATATTTCTTTCCTTGATCAGTCTTTTAACTGGTGACCAAATATATTCAATCACGTTGAAATAGCAATGTTAAGCAGACGGTCTCAAAAGTTCATGCTCATTCTCTTTTATTATGTTGTCAATCTTGTATGTGGTTAAGACACAAAAAATAATGAAATTCAACTAATTTTAAACAGAAAAAAGGTTGAAATTAAATTAAAAAAAAAAGTAAGATAAGCGAATGCTAAGGAACATGCAGCTGTGGCAAAACAGAGAAGAGAATGATCAACTACTCTTTTTACTGCTCCTAACTAGTGCCAATAATAAAATAAACCTCTGACTTCTGTCAGATTCCTCCTATTTGAAATAGATCTTCTCTTGCATAACCAGTTGTTATAGTGGCTGGCATCAACTGTACAATTTGGCGGTGAGAGTTCTCATGGCGGAAAGACAGTTATGGTAGGAGATGATAGAATACAACTAGACCAGCACAAATCAACATACAACATATGCCTGGAACTTAACCAGTAAAGCACTGGAGGGCACTTTCTAGCTATCTACCTCAAGTTATCTTGGAACATGATAACTAGAGTCATTTTTATTAGATTTCAATTGGCCTAGTAAAATGTTTTACGGAGGGTGAAAATGTTGGTTGAGTTCTTTTTGACCCATCCAACTCAAACGGGATGGAAATGGTGATAGGTTGAAATTTTCATGTCTCCATAAATTCTTTATGATTCAAGATAGAAAGACAATTCAAATTAGATGAATTGTCGCCTCATGATTATGAGTAACTATAGAAATTTGATCCATACCTGCATCTGCTTAGACTTTGGCAGCTGAAAAGTGATTTTCAACCCTTAACTTCAACAGCTTTTTAACCTAAGCTTGTGATACCTTGTTGGAAAGCAGTATATCGTTTACATTATTTTCACCCTTTCCACAACATACTACTCGCAGAGTTCAAATCCAATCAAAATTATTCTAGTCATCTTTTTCAGAAGATAACATGCCACAGATTGCTAGAATGCACCACCTAGCACTTCACAGGTTGAGTTCCAAGCATACATCGTATGGGGATTTGTGTTTGTCTAGTTGTGTTCTATTGCCTTCTAATGTAATAAACACCCTGTTTCGTGCATGGCAGTGCAACATAATTTAAAGCTAAAATGCTTGTCCAGTTATCCTTGGCTGTAAGAAATGCTGTTGCCTGGGATGTGTAGCCTTAATTTAGACCAATATCCAAATATTTGGGAACTATCATTAGCCAAATTTTGTCACATTCTTCTAATTATGTAAAATTCAGTGTTAGTATTTTTGGGCTATTGCAGTTGAGTGATTGAATTGCCATGGGCATAAGTGCAAGCATATACAAAAAGACTGATGAATTGTGCTACAATTCCATAGACATTTCGTATCTTGATTAGTAATTAGTTGCACTATAACAATGTAATTATTTTGAATATTGTTGGTCTGTTTCTCCTTGGTACTTCTGAACCTAGAACAATGCATTGTTGAATGAAAAATTTGTGCTTACTTATTTTATCAGCTTTGAAGAAATCTCATGTGTCACGTTCCCTGCATTAAAATTCTGAAGCACCATGCAATCACAATTTGATTATTAGAAGCTGGTCTGTTTTTTGATATATTTGTGCTGAACCTACTGAATGAATCATTGGGATACAAATAGTATCTTCATGCCTTTAATTTTAACAGTATCCTTTGCCGATCAACTTGCTTGCCAGGTATATCAGCCATGTTTCATATCGAATCTTTTTTTTTTCATGCTGTTCAAAGTTCCTTGGGCAAGGTATTTGAAACTTCATGTTATGATAGTTATTATTTAATCCATACTATTTTTGGCACCTTTTTACCTGTTCTGATCATTGTTTTCAGAACAGGTAGAAGGTGCCTTCTACCTGTTATTTTTTATGTAAAATTCAGCGAATACAATGGCCTGTTAACGTTTAGCAAACCAATGTAATGTTGCTACTTTGGATCGATGCGGTGGTCAACAGCAAACTTGGTTATCATTATGGTCTATAGAACTAGGGCCAGAATTTACTTTAAGTTATTCTTGTTACTGCAACAAAGTGAGTAGCTACTGCATATCATTAGGTAAGGTAACTTAGAAGGTACAAACCACCATTCACAGGTATGCATGCATGTGCATACTGGCTCGTGCAGGTGTGAGGAAACATCATGCAACACTGAAGAAACTAACTCGTAATAACAATTATAACTTTAATAAACTTAACAAGATAAAAGTAAGGTAAATGATAATTAAATTAACATGTTGACAACAAGAACATGAAGCAAAAGCAAGAGAGGTGACAGATGATGCTTGAGACATTATAGTACTAAGCTCTCCACTACCCATGAGCAAGGTAGACAGTGCACGCAGAATGAAGCTGTTGCCACAGGGGTCTCCCAATCTGAAGGACGGAGTTAGTAGGCTTGATATGGTTTGACCAGCCATACCCTTCTACCGGATCTGGTAACTGGTTGCTTCGAAACCTTCTGGCACTTTGACTCCGCTGCCCTGCTCAAAGAACTTTCACTTGACACATCAGGCAAAGCGGGCTTCAATTGATCAATGGAAACTGTAGAGTGACGTTTATTAAAAAAATTTTCGTTGCGATGAACAACATCGAATGGCCCCTGATATGGTTGCTCCAACGCTTTTCTAACCGTATCGCAACGCACAAAAACATGTGATGAGGCATGAAGATCGGGATGCACAAAAAAATTACTCGATGAATGGTGAGAGGTAGGCACAGGACAGAGCCTTCTTGTGTAGAGTCGACACCTCTGCAGGAAGGTGTCCTCGGTCAACATTTGGCAGGAAGATGTGGGATATCTAAAAATTCTCCAGGAAGAAGCAAGCACTGGCCATACACCGTTTTCACAGACGAAGCTCCAATATCTTCCTTGAGACAGGCACACATCCCCAGCAGAACGGTAGGCAAAACCTCTAACCGACTGGAGCTGGCTTAACATTTAATTGCTGCCTTCAGTTGTCGATGCATCCTTTCCACGATCCCATTTGCTGAAGGATGAAAAGAAGTCGTCATAGTCTTGATAGCGCCTAAAAATTTAGTTAGGGCCTGGAAAAGATTAGATTCGAAATTAGATCCTCTGTCAGGAGTAATAATTTCAGGAACTCTGAATCATGAGATCCAACCCACATACAGCGTCTGGGCGACTGTTTCAGCCAACTGGTTACAGATCTGGAATGCATCAGGCCACCTGAAAAATCTATTCAATACAGGTTAATATAAAAGTATACCCTTTAGATGATGCATTTGGCAATTTAAACAACCCTAATGGCAATTAAGTGTGCTGATGGATTTTAGATTTCTAACATGGAATGCAAAATTTGCACCATTCCTGAACATCTTTATTAACCGATTTCCAAACAAAGCGCTACTTGATCAAATTAGTTGTGGCCTTAACACCAGGGTGTGACAAACCATGCAACATTTCAAAAACTCGACGTCAGAATGTTTCTGAACATACGGCCTGACCTTACCTGTCGAAATATCACAGTACAAAAGATGTTTTGCTGATGATAAGCTCAACTGCTTAATCTCCAGGCCAGATCCGAGAAGAGATTGTAACTCGACATCCGAATCTTGAGCTATAGCCATTTTGTCGAAATCGAAATTGCTGCGATCCTTGAGAAAGTATCTGCGACCAAATTTGTGGAGCCAAATATGTAATGAATATCCGTGGTAAACTGCCTATTAACTCTAGGTGCCGAATTTGCCTTTGAGAATTCTTTTCATGATTTTGTTTGAAAGTGTATGTGAGTGGTTTATGGTCAGTAAGTACCAAAAAAATCACGACCCTCAACAAAATAGAGAAAGAACCTAATAGCAGAATATATGGCTAAAGGCGCTCTATCGTACGTGCTGTCTCTGCGCTCTGCAGCATTTAATTTTCTGGGGGGGTGAAAAAACCAATGGGTTCAGTACCACCTTCAACATGTTGTTGCAATACTGTCACCAATCACAGTCTCCGAAGCATCTGTAACAAGTGATAATGGGGTGTTGTGTGTAGGATATGCTAGCATTGCAGCATTTTTCAACAACTCCTTACATGCCTGGAATGCTTCCTTAGTCTCATCAGTCCAAATAATTGGAGTTTTATTCCTTTTAATTCTTTCTTTCACCAGATCATGCAAACAAGCCTGTTTACCCGCTGCATTTTTTAAAAGTCTGTGGTATAAGTTTATCAATGCAAGGAACCTACACAACTCCTCAACTGACTTTGTTAAAGGGTACTCGGTCAGAGCCTTTACTCTGCCTGGTAATGGAGAAACATCACCAGGTGACGCTTGAAAACCTAAAAATTGTCAAATATACATTTGTCAAGTTTAATTTTAAGATTGTAATCCTTTAACCTTCGAAAAACCTTTTTGAGATCTACTTTGTATTTCGCCAAATCCTCTGAGGCTACCAAAATATCATCAAGATAAGCAAAACAATCAAGACCCTTCAAAACTTGATCCATAAACCTCTGAAACTATTGTGCCTCATTTCTCAAACCAAATGTGATTTTTGTGTATTCAAATAAACCTGTCGGCATTATAACAGCTGTTTTGGGTATATCAGAAGTCTTTATTGGGATCTGATGGTATGCTTTAACTAGGTCGATCTTACTGAATACAGTTTTACCTGCTAAATTATGTGAAAAATCCTGTATATGTGGGAGAAGATAGCGATTGGGAATCGTGACAGCATTTAACTTAGAAATTCCCTGCAAATTCTCCAATCTCTGTTTAGCTTTTTAATAAAGTGAATAGGACTGGCAAAAGCACTTTTGACTTATAATAATCCATTAGTGTCCAAAATTCCTGTTTCAAAAATTTAAGTTTCTCGGGATTCGGGCGTCTCACTTTTGAGAAAACTGAAGGGTCCCTTATTTCTATACAGTGTTCAACATTTATGTGGGGTATCAACATCACCCGACATTGGGGTAAAAAGTTCGTGAAATTTACTTAAAAGTGTGTGAAATGGTGATTGATTAGAAATAAAAGTTAATCCTAATGTATTACTGGGTGCTTTAACTCCCTTTGCACTCAAAAAGGCCAGGCTATCAATTAAATGGCAGTTTTTAATGTCAACCAAAAGTTCGAACCTCTCCAAGAAATCACTTCCAATAATAGGATGTGAAATATCAGCGACTATAAAACTCCAGGAGAATTTCCTCCTTAAGCCAAGGTCGAGGTTTAATGTTTTACCACTGTAACATTTGATAGCTGAACCATTTGCTGCATACAAAGTATTATCCGGAGCAACCCTGTGGTTTGTCAATCTTCGCAGAAAGCAACTCACGGCTGCACCACTATCAATCAGAAACTGGAAACCTGTACTTCTCTCCTGCAAAAATAAGCGGCTATGAGTATAGCTTCTATCCGCTGCCTCCGAAACAGACGAGCCTTTCAGTTTTCCTGAAAGTCACAGGGACTAACACACTTTACAGCCTTTTGCTCAAACCTGCGATGATTCCAACAAACTCGTTTAAGCTGAGATTTATGTGAATGTGATACGCTTCTAACACGGGACTTAGAATTTTCTTGTCTACCCCTGCTTGACTGTCTGAATCTGGGAAGAGATATACGCTTACGTTCCACGGAATTAACTACCGTATCAAAATGTGAAACTTCGTTAACTTTATTGGCAATTATCGTCTATGTAAATAGAATAGGCATCTCAAGGGCAGATGATTTTCCCACTCTCCACACTTTCCCCCTCTCCGTTACCATGGTTTTGGCAAATCTTGCTTTTTCCCCACACCAGTACATTTCAGTAAGAAGTTTGATATTCTGGCTACAGTTTGAAAGCCTATATGTTACTGAAATATACTTCCATCATGATTTTTTATGTTTAATAGGAGCTTTATATATATTTTAACATAATTATTTTTGTGGTTAAAAATTGATTTAAAATGGCAATGTAAGCAAACAATTTTATTCAATTGTTAAATTTTTGAGATATTTTCTTTGGTAAATTTAAAAAAAAATCTAATATAAATCTTGCTTTGAAATCTTGTGGAATAATTAAAAGTACTTGGTTTTGTATACTGAACCTATTTTTGTCTCACTAAAAAAAAAAAAAAAAAGGGATAAATCTTACTATCAGAAATCTACATATTATCATTACAGATATTAATTATTTCCAAAAATATCCCAACTTTTAAACATTAAAAAATAGGTTCACTAAATACAGAATACAAAATTACAAATACTATTGCAGAATACAAATGCTATTATACAAAAATAAGATCTTGAATTTTTAAGAAAGCTCAATGAAGATAAATGTCAGTTTAATAAATGCACACATTTAATAAATTCATAAATTTAAAAAATAAATACATACACTTTCAGACATAAGGGGACATCTCCTCGTGATAGTCAGCTGTACTTTTGGATTGGAATACAAGTTGTGTGGGTGGAATAAAGCCTTGATCAACAGATCTGGCATGACAAATGATCAATATAGATAATTTCTCCAATGGAACTTTTAAGCCTCCTTGGCTAGTGGAACTTTGCCAAATAAATTTAGGTGAATGGTTAGCATTTACCCAAGTTTCATCAAGGTATATCACTGGCCTGGATAAAGAATCGTTTCTCACGTTGTGCATTTTTCTCAAAAACCTCATACGAGAAACAGTAATGTTATTTCTTTTCATTAAAAATTTACGACCATCATTGCACTTCTTGTAAGAAAATCCAAAATTTTTCAAAATTACCCACAATGATTTTGTGCATCCAGAAAAATTAATTTTTTCTATTAAGCAAACTCTTAATTTTGCCACTGTTGGGTATTCACCTCTGTCATAAAATTCTTAGACAGTTTGGCATGCAACGCTTTTGTCAAAATCATCCAAGTCTGTAATAGGTTTTGTTGCTGATTTTTTTTCTTGTGTGACTTGAAAACTGGAATATTGTTTAGAACTTCAGCAGCTGCAGTCATATCAGCCTCTGCGCAAATTCGCTTTACTGTTCTGTAGGAAACACCACACGCGTCAACAGTTACTTTCTTTCTGCGTCTGTAAAAGCAATTCTTTGACCTTAGCATTCGGTTTAGATGACACCAACTCTTTTAAGTAGCTGTAAGCATTGTAGACAACCATCTTTGATTTTCTCCTGACATCAGGGCTATTCATAATAGAGCTTAAAAAACAAACACTTTAGCACTATTTTGTGAAAATGAATTAACTTATAATCGAGAACAAAGTGGTTTATAAAAAATGTAAGCAAGAGAACAAACTATAATGCGCATGCTAAGAGGGAGAAGCAGAAAGCTATCGAAACTCCTTAACTGCCGTGTAAAGAAAAAGAGTGGCGCTGCTGTCTGCTGCATCGTTGCCAAGGCGACGATGTAGCAGACGTGACCTTGAGACGCCTATACTATTTACACACACTATAAAGGCAACCCGTCAAAATTATCGTTTCAAACCGACAAAATCTACTTCATTGAGGTTGGCAGTCTCTGTATCCTTCAGACATCCTCACTAACCTTTTCCGCAGCTAGATTTCTCATGGCCGAGATGGTTTCTTATCACCCAATTGCAGGTCTTGTAAAAGTAAATGTAATTTAGTACCTTGGGATTGCAAAAAATGACTCAAAATACAAGTTTTAAGAGCATCATACTTGCTATAAGCTGGTGGGTTTTGGACAATATCAGAAACATATGAAAGAATTTTTTAATCTAAAGCTGCTACTACCTTATGAAACTTAATTTCATTAAAGTAAATCCTGGAAAGCTTAAATTGAGATTCGAGCTGCAAGAACCACAAGTCGGGGTCAGTTTCCAAAAATGGAGGTGCATAAAATGCAACACGCTCTAATTCGGGTTATGTATTCTCAGGCCCGTCAGGCAATTTGAAAGCATAAAGGGAAATAAGATTTGCAAAATTCAAAGGAAATCGCTAACGCACAAGGAAACGGATGACAAGCAAGTGGTCAAATCACGAATCCAGATTAATAACTGGTCTAAGAAGCAGTGAAAAACGTGGTCTACTCGCCCAATTAAAAAAACTCTACAAAAGTTCAAGGTCAACTGTCAACTTCAGGACTTCAGTTGCGTAAAAGTTAATGGTGATTGAATCCTCAGTATTCCGAAGCCAGCGTTCCGGGTCACCACTTTTAGCAAACCTGTGTAAGGTTGCTACTTTGGATCGATGTGGTGGTCTATAGGCAAATTTGTTTATCATTATGGTCTACAGCTCTAGGGCCAGAAATTACTTTTAAGTTATTCTTGTTACTGCATCTCATTAGGTAAGGTAACTTAGAAGGTACAAACCACCATTCACAGGTATGCATGTGTGTACTGGCTCTTGCAGGTGTGAGGAAACATCACGTAACACTGAAGAAACTAACTCATGATAACAATTATAACTTTAATAAACTTAACAAGATAAAAGTAAAAGTAAGGTAAATGATAATTAAATTAACATGTTGACAGCAAGAACATGAAGCAAAAGCAAGAGAGAGGCGACAGATGATTCTGGAGCCTTCATAGCACTAAGCTTTCCACTACGCATGAGCAAGGTAGACAGCACACACAGGGCGAAGCTGTTGCCGAAAAAGATTTCTAAACATGCTCGTAGTAACATTAGAAAAATGTGTGTGTGTACCAGATATGTTTTATAACATAATTAGTATCCGAGAGGAGTTTTGTCATCAGATACAACAAAAAAAAAAGTCGATTAACAGCGTTAAAAAAGTAAAATATCAACTGAAGAACATCCCATTATTTTGAACATCAAATTATGTAATAGGGAGATAAAGTAGTGTTTAAGTACAGAGAATATATAAAAATTAATCTCTGTTCTTACCTCTGGACTTTCTGTGTCCAGTGGTCTGTCCTGTTGAATACGGATGGATAGACGCATTAGCTTTTTTTGTTAGAGATTTGCTTGACATTTTGGCTGCATCTCA
Organism: Araneus ventricosus; assembly: GCA_013235015.1. Lineage (NCBI taxonomy): Eukaryota > Metazoa > Arthropoda > Arachnida > Araneae > Araneidae > Araneus > Araneus ventricosus. The sequence continues at coordinate 22,084 of BGPR01004590.1, read as the reverse complement.
TTTCATTTAAATCTGCAAACTTCCTTTGCATATTTCCTTGAGCAAAATATTTTTTTAACTTTATATTATGATTGGCATTCAACTTGCACTGTTGTGGGAGTCTTGTATTTGTTTTGTTCATTGTATACATAAATCTGCCCAGTTACTGGTCTGTGATCTTGACTAAGATTTGAATTTATATGTAAAAGCAATTATGATTGAAATGTTAATCCAACAGCATGTTATGTGGGTTGAAGAAAATTAACACCTTTTCTTATTTTTAACAATCGAGTTATAAATTAATTAACATTAAAAATTTGATGAAACAAAGAACATTATTGGAATTTCCTATCATCAATACAAAGTTTTGTTATAAATTTTGCATAAAAACATTTTTAAAAAATTTGAATTAGGGGGAGGGGAATGCACAACAACTAAATTAGTATAATTGAAAACATGTGTTTTTGAATTTGAAGATCGTGAAAGTTACTTTTGTGCAATAATATTTTCAAGAGTTATCATGGAAAAATGCCAAAATTTTGCTTTGTTTTTAATTAAATTCCAGAAAAAAATATCTCCAAGGTGTACATTCTCACTCTTGAAAATATATCTTTCTCAAATTTGGCAGTCCAGCAGTCTGCCCTGTAGACAGGCACACAGGTCCAAATACATTCTCTTATTATTATTGATAATGCTTTTTCAAAACCAAAGAGTTGCTGATTATGAAGATTGTATGAGTTCAGTTAACAGAATATATGTCTGTATGTGGCAAATCTAATTTATTGTTTGAATTATGTTTAATTTGATATATGCTTTCCCCATTATTTTTAAGTAAACATTAACCAGATATAGCTACAATAAATCTTGCTGGCTCAAGTACTTTTTATAAATCTCTTGGGATCTTTCACTTATGGGCTTGGTTAAAACAAGTTGTATATTACCTTTTCTCTACTTTTCTATTTACTTGGACATTTTTTTTTTTTTATAATGAGCTTATAGGTATAGTAATGTCCAATTTAAGGGAACATGACTGTAAGTGAGTTGACAATAAATCAATTGGCTGAAAGTAGTATGTATATATACAACAGGAACAGATTAGGTTTTATGTTGGTGAAAGATGAATTGAAATAGCAGGATGCTTGGGAAGTGTAGTGCAGGAAGTAAAAACACAGGCACACTTGTTTTCTTCAAAGCTGCTAAATGGTTAAGTGATGCACAATTAAGTTGGCATTCAATCTGCATAGTGAGGAAATATTTTGTTTTTTAATGAGAAATTTTCTTAGTTTTATATTTGTCAATTATATTGAGCTTTTTTAAAAAAATGATACATTTTCAAGTAAATATTAAAAAAATGAGCAAGCTTCAGCAGTTATTCAAAAAATTTTATTGCACTTCTCGGTGCACATTTGTACGGAAAATTTGCACATTAATATAGGAATAGGAATTAATAGGAAAATTGCACATTATATATTTTATCTATCTTTATCTCTCTGCTGGTTTCAAACTAACTTTTTATGCACAACATGAAAATGAGCTATGTATACCCAAATGAAACATAAATATCAACATCTAATTTGATAATTTAAAATGCTAACTATCATTTTTGTTTTTGGATTTATAATCATATAGCAAAGCTTTTTCATATTTTAACATACTTAGTAGAACCATGAATGAAAAAAAAATCATCCTCAGGTTTGATTTATCTGTATAGAGATTACAATGATTGTTGACACTAAATTTAGCCACCCATTTCAGTTTAAATGGTAGCAGGTCTCTTTGCAAATTATTCTTTTCTAGAATATATTCTGATGTGATTTGAAACAGCAATTTTAGATTGAAATAGGAGCATCTTGATTGGATATATAATAGGAATTTGAAGCAAAAATAATTTAATATTAACTCGTATTGCAAGCCCTGATTGGTCATCCATAAAATAAGTGCTGAATCAGGTGTTGCATTCATTGCTTGGAATGTGTAATCATTACGAAAACTGTAGCAATGTCACAGGTGCACTTAACATAAGTTTGTTTTAGCTTTTCCCGCCATATTCGCTATTTTCTGGTAGAAATAATTAGCATAATTTTTTCTAATATTTTTCTTTTTTATGTTCAACATTGTTTCGTTATTTTTTAAATCTTCATCATTTAAACGTCATTAATTTATAATTACAACTCTTAGTATTCGAATCCTTCAATGTTACGATTCGGTATCGGACATGGTGCGTGGTTTCAGATTCCTGACTAATTTAATCTTATCTGGTACACTGTACCCAGATTCTTATGCTATGGCATGCCATTCCAGGTAAGGCTATATTCTATTTTGAAGTCCAAAGAATTTTAAATGCCTCCGCCCGATTTGATAAAAATATCGAATGCGATGAGAATTTTTGTGCTATGCCAAATGTGGAACTATGATTTACCTCTTTATGCAAAAATAAATATCAGCCTTTTTACAGTGCAATGTATTTTTTGTTCTAAAAATTTATTTGGAAAGATATATATCGCAAAAAAAAGAATAAGTTTTGGGCTTATCTAACTTAAATGCTTTGTTTATTGTAGTTGATAACGTATGTGTAAATTGGGATAACAATTCCCCCCTGTCGTCCTTCCAATCAGGGATTGGAAAAGGGGAAAGAAGTTTAATAAGCGCTGCTATAGTGACGGAAATAGTCTGAAAATTTTACTTTTTAATGACTGTTTAAATATTTAAAATTGATGTCTTTTCGAATATGGACAGATGGCATTTGCGAAATTTATTGTAAATTAGTACCGCAATTTAAAAAGAAAATTTAAATTCGTTAGATTCGAATATCTCCTTCACATAATATCTTTATAGATATTATGTGAAGGAGAGACCGACTTTATATTGTTAAAAACTGTGTTTTTGTCTTCTAGGGATCGCCTGTAACGTTTGCGTGTATTTATAGGTTGTTTACAAATTACGATCGTCTCCGCAAACATCGCAATCTGTGGTTATCGTCTGTGCCGTTTGATAAACTCATTCGTAGTTGAAAACGAGAACCAGCTATTTTAGAAACACAAAAAGATAGGAACGAATTAACCAAATACAAAGGTCCCTTTTTTCGTGATCGTTTGATAACAAGAAGATTACGTATGGCGAAAATTAGTACTGTTATTGTACATGCACTGATATGTTTCAAATATCATAACGTTTGATATTTAATCTGATATTTTTTTAAACTTTCCCCTTTCAGTTTAAACTCATTTTCGTTTTGCTTTTCTGAGGCATATTGCATAAGGTAGGCTGTTCGCAATCTTTATTTTCGTCCGTTTTTTGTGTTACGATTCTAAATTGCGATAGTTTATGTTATCGGGAATCTTGTTAATTCCAAATTTTTAAAATGCAGTGGCGTCAGTTTGACATAATTATTGATATCTGATTTAAAAAAAAAAAAAACAGCCATTGCCATAGGGCTAAAAATAATTTTTTAAAGAAACTCCTTTTATGTTCATGTGCCAAAAGGTGAAATTCTGATTATATTCGCAGTATTTGAATTCCCATTTTCAAGCAGCGCAGTGATTAATGGAATGAATGGCTCGCAGCAGTGGAATTCGATAATACCGAACCGAAGTCAGATGACGAATAGAATGACACCTGAGCCGCCACTCCACTCTGTTGGCCTCCATATCACATGAGAAGACGTTTGGCCTTTCAAATATTTATGCTTTGCTCAAGCGCGCGCAGATCAAGATTCGAACCTGGAATCTTCCATAATATGTGCGTGTGTCTAAATTACTTTTCCATTTTTAGAAGAAGATGAAGGGCACAACGGACATAGGTAGTTTAAATGTGTGTGTATGTATATATATATACAGGGTGGTCATAAATTGTTGGATCCATTTCAAAAATTAATAATAATAAAAAACTAATAATGTTACAACTATGGTTTTTTTAAAAAATGAGATTGATTTTAAAAAGTTGAATTTTTTTTTCAGATATGTAACGCGCGGTTACGGTGGTCGTGAATTATTGGACATCTCCCATTTTTGAGAGCCATTATCTGCGAAACTATTCAAGCTAGAAGAAAAATAAAAGCATGCATTTGTTGGGAATTTCACGCTGTTTAATTTGTTAAGTCAATTGTAATGCGAAAACTGAATAATTTTTAAGCTATTCCAGAAAAAGTAAAAAAGGAAATAAGAAAACGCGCTTCTGCTGACTGGTAGGCATTACCAGGGTTCGTACGCGTCCTTACAAGTCCTTACTTTTACATTTAGTCCTTGCAAATCCTTATTTTTATGCCCCATTTTTAAAAAGTCCTTGAAAGTCCTTACTTTTTACTCTGTCATTAAAAAAATTAACATTTCACCGATTATCGTTTTTCTAATTCCTCCTTCTCGACGGCACTAATCTCGGTCGCCGTGGCTCTCGTGGAATGGGGTGGGGGACGACACTGCTCGCGTTCTGCGAATCCATATCCATCGCATACACTTTGGGAAATAAGGGAGGAGTTACAGATGGCCTTTATTGGTCCATGGTTCCATAGGAATGATTGTCAAAAGTGCTGTTACCATTTTTAGAACAGTATCAAAGTGATAAACCTTTACTTCCATTTTTGGCCAGTGATGTTTTTAAAACTTGTTAATGATTGCATTCAACGTTTCAAAATTTTAAAACCAGAGAATTAAAGAATTGAGAAACCTGAGACTTTATGCAAATTCAACTTCAGTGACCCAAACTTGTATAATGATAAAGGCTAAGTGTATTTAGGATTTGCTGCAGAGCAACTAATAAAAGAAAAGATAAAAAATAAGGAATTAACAGACAAGGATGTTTTCACACTCAGACAGGATAGTCGGAAAAACATCATAATGAAAAACATTTCATGCAGAAATGTTCTGTGAATTACGCACTAGTAAGACCTGCGATTTGCATTGATCCACGAGTAATGGCTGGATATCCCGAAAAAGAACAGGAAAAAATGAAAAAGGAATTGATTGTGTTGTCGCAAAATAAACGTATTTTGGGAAAAGATTGCGACGAAATTTTGTTATTCTATGCAGATTTTCTGTTAAATATTGTAAAGCCAAATTCATTTGAATTTACTTCTTTCAATCCAAAGAGTGATTCTCTTGATAATTTTTTACAAACTTATTTTAGCAATAATCATTATGAAAAAGTTTGGAAGATTATCAAAATGTTATTAATACTGTCACACGGACAATGAGGTTTTTCGGTGAACAAGGCCCTGGAAATAGAAAATTTAAAAGATGCTTCATATATTTTCCAGCGTGTAAATCATGAATTTATTAAGCTCTCTGGGGCTATTTATGACTTAAAAATTACTAAAGAAATGAAGACAGCTGCCACCTCAGCTAGAGCAAAATACATGCAGTATTTAGAAAGTGAAAGATCCAAAGAAAAGACTGAAACAAAACAACTGAAACGAAAAGCTCTAGAGGAGGAAATAGATTTTTTAAAACAAAAGAAAATGTTCCTCCAAACGGACATGCACCAAACAAATGAGAAAGCAAATGATTTAACTAATGAGGATGAAAAGTCAAAGTACATAAATTTATTTATTCAATCGAATGAACTAAGAAATACAATTTCTGAAAAAGAAAATAAATACCTTGGATGCAAAATTGAATGAAAAAAGTTTGGAATTAAAAGATATTTAATTTGATTACCAGTTTCATGGGTTTTTTTCATCAATTTATTAACCCATATTTTTAGGAGTTTTGTTGTGTTAAATTTGTAATGTATCTTCTATGTTTTATATTATAATTTATCATCTAATAGGTTGAATTTGCGAAAATGAAACATTTTATTTAAAAATTGCGTGCGACACTTCGTTAAGAGGTCCTTATTTTTTGGTTTTTTTTAGTCCTTAAAAGTCCTTGATTTTCTTTTAAGGAAATGTGTACGAACCCTGATTACGTATGGAAATCTCTCTCTGTAACAGATTTTGAGAACAATCACGGATAACCGAACTAAAGGGGGAGGGCAGCCCTTTCGGATAACGATTTTCTCGGTTAAGCCATGAACAGCTATTATTACTATCTTGTATCTAATTACAGTTTGTAATTCTGAAATGTTTTGAGTGCAAAATGAATTCAAAACTATCTTTGCAGGTTGCACTTGTTCTTTATTAAAGTTAAACCTCCGTTGAGCGCAATATTCACATCGGCGAGTTCGTGCGCAATGCGCCTTACAGGCACACGTAAACAATGTCGTAATTAATACTGTTAATGTCCATTAATTTTAATTTTAGCATTCTAAAATTAATCACTGTCCTTGGCAAGGCTTAAAAGAACAAAATGAGAGATACCATTGTAAAAAAGTCTCGCATTCGCGATTATTTCCTTGCTGTACAATACGTGTTTTTTGATTTGCGATTTCAGAGGCATTTCTGTTAACCAGAGTTTTACTGTAATATATATATATATATATATATATATTCTATGTAACAAATTTAAATTGTTAGGGTATTGCAATTCTTGGTCAGTATTTTTGCTTTGCTACTTTCGATTTAAAAGAAATGTGTAGTTTTTTTAAAAAAACTTTTCTGTAATTCATTATTGTAATTTTTATCTTATTTAAATTAAAAGCTTTTATTACTACCAAATAATTGAAAGTTAAGTATATTATGTTAGGATTTGATTTGCTTTTTAATGTGTGCCAAAAAATTTCCCAAGTGCCTAATTTGTTTGACTTGCCTTTTGAATTAAGAATGAGCCAGATTTATTGTAAATTATTTAAATCTAGAAGGTAACGAAGAAAATCCCACGTATGTAAAAGCGTTTTCTTTAATACATCTCTGATCTTGTACTAATCAACGTAACTTGTTTAAATTCCTGTTTTTCATTTCAGGATTTCAAAAGACTTATTCAATTATCGCAAGAGTTCAATAATCACTTATAAAAAAAATGGGCTCGTGTATATAAAGTAATAGAAACTTAATTGAGAAGGAAGTACTCTATGATTTCTCCGTGAGAATGAATTAAAGACAATTCCAAGAAACTTAAAATATTCGATCGTTCTTTTCACTGAACATTTCGTAGGCTGTGTCTCATTCTATGTGGTAGCTTAAAGTATCAATTTATTTTGAGTGAAGTGCTTTAAGATATCTTGGCTGCGTTTTGTTCTGGCACCGACTGAATGAAGAGAGCTCCGAGGGAAAATCCGTAGTAGTCCTCTCCTGGCGGCAGGAATGAATGAATGAGTGGAATTGCCCGGGGCGCCGCGCATTCCTTGCGCATAGTTCATTGGACCTTTCTTCTGCGGCGACTTCCCATTATTTACATTAACTCCAACCGATAAGATTCGCTTCTCCGGTCGGTCGGTGCGATTTTTGATATTTTTTTTCCTTCACTTTTAAAAATTGACCGATTTCGGAGTTAACTCATAGTTGGGAAATATTACGCGACGTAACTTCATTGTACTTGTCGATGCGATTACGGTTGGTTAGTATTATGCTGGTGGAAGAAGAGGTTGATTGTTTTTTGTGATATTATTTACTTTCTGTTATTACTATAAGCATGAAATAATTCATATATAATAAACTAACCATTAGTTGCAAATTCATAATCTGTTATTCAAAAATTCGGATAAGTTCCAATTTTATTACAAGTTCGTACCTTACAGGGAACCCATCTTTTCATGAATGATTGCATACAGGATTTATCCGGAATTCCGGATTTTTTTTTTTACTTTATCAAATCTAAAATTTCAGTATATTTTTAGATCCACTATTTGTCACAGATTTTGATTTAGAACCAATATGTCATTAAGATAGTGTAATAATTTTAGATTGTATCGAAATCGGTGGAGTAATCGATCTTCTTATCGAAATAAATTAGTGAAAATCCAGTCGTTTTGTTAAAATAAGTATGTGTGTGCCTCATATTAGCAATCTACAATTTCGAAATTATGTCGGATTTTTACAGCTCTGTAGTTTTCAGGATTTTTGAAATGGTGTCGCAATCGCCTCTCAGTCTATTTATTTATTCCCTTCCGCTTGTTGTGCCTGTAGAGTGAGTATGTCGGTGTTTTATAAGATTTCAAAGGTTGTTTAATGTTTATTATAGGAAGAAAATGCGCTGAAACATTTTTGCGAATTTCTTTAATCCAGAGCGTGGTTACAATATTATTTCTTCTCTGTCTTTGTAGGGCAAATGTTTTTGATGAAATTGGGTATTTATGTTATCTTGAGCTAACTTGTTTAATTTACTCTGCAAGTGCTTCAGCGATCGTGGAGAGTGCAGAAATTTTGTTCGAAAATGAGCAACTTAACCCCTCCCCCATAATATTCTTGTCAGTGATTTACATGAATGATGGAATAAGTTTTAAAAATAGTTGGATCAATTGGCGACAGTGACTAAAATCATTTTTAGGAAGTGTGGTTGATTCAGGCCGAGTGAATATTATTCGATTACCAAACGTGTATTTGCTTGTATGCGTAACGTGAATGACGTCTGACTTATCCAAAATGCGTGTTTGGAGTAGCATTTGGGCTGACGAACAATCGAATTAAATTCAAACTGTAACTAAGATTATAGAACCGAGCGTCATGCAAAGGAATTAGTGGCGTAATGTTTATTAATCTGTTCGCCGAACGTTTAGGTCTAAAGTAAACATTGTGACGTGGAAAACGGAGAATTCACGTGATGTTGAGAAAATAAAGGCGCCATCGAGAAAGAAGTGGGAGGGAGGGTAAAATTGTTTGAAGTTTCGAGTGGAGACTTTCGTCTTATTATAGTCCTAATTTTTGATGAGTTTATTATTGCTTCTTAATCAGTTTTCGTTTTGCTTTGATAGGAAATAACAATCGGTATTTTTTTTATTATTATTAAGAGGGCATGTTAATTTTTTTAAAAAAAAGTCTTATAGGGGATGATTCATTTCTGCTACTGAATGAAGTGTTAAATTGCTTATCTTTCTCGAAAATATTAACTCTTCAATTTTCTGTCTGGTTTTTATGGTGGATCATTTTGATATTTTTAAATAGATTTAAACAAATTATAAAAATTCAATTTTTTTTTACGAGGAAATAAATCAACAATCAGTTATAATTTGCACACCATAAAGAATTTGATCCTTTACGCTGCATTGCGATTAAGTCTGCATCTAATTATTATTCATAGTTCAAAGGGTTACATTTCTTGTTCAGACGCTGTGCAGCTATTCTTTTGAGGGTCCCTGTTAAAATTTTTGTTAGATTATCTTCTCATGGGTCCCGCCGTAGCCATATATTGTTCCAATGTCAAGTAATTATAACAAGCTATTATAAGAGAATGCATTCTTTTTCAATGTTTGAATTGTTGAATTTCCCCATTTGCAGAATTTATCATCCGTTAACATTTTGGATTTTCATCTGTAACTCAGTTATACGTATTATATATGTATTATTATGTTTTTGGAAAAAAATTCTATTATAAATCAATAAACTTGGGAGAAATGTGTGTTCCTTGCCATCAGATTAAAAGTTCTTGAATCTTTTCAGATGATACTTGTTACTTGCTGTACTTTAGTTATTAGAATAAATACATCTGAAAGCAGGCTGACTGATAACTATTAATTAGTTTACACAGAAATGCTTTTGCTTATATAACCTGAAATACAAGAAATAGGGTGTTCAAATAGAAATAGATAGGTTAGATCTGTCTAATCATTAACTTATGCGATTGCTGTTGTTGGAGAGTTTTAAAATATTTTATTTTAAATTAATTTTTTACTCTTGGTTGTATATTGTTTTAGTTTATAAAAATGGTAGAATAATTTTCAAATTTTATGATTTTGTGGAAAAACAATTTTTCCATTATATTTATAATGTCTGCATAAAAAAACTGGAATGTGAACTATTTTTTAAAGAATAAATGAAAGATAGGGAAATCTGAACTTATCTTCTTTCTGATAAAAAAACCCTTCTTGATTGCATTAAAGGGGGACAGATGAACATCACTTTGTATAAAAAGAAGCTACTTTGATTTGTCAAATAATTATTTCATCTAACATGTTTTATAAGTCAACTGAATTTCTTATTTTAAACAATGCAGTTAAAATTTGGATCTTCTAGTATTATTCTGTATGTAGCTTAATAGTAAAAAAAAAGAAAAAAAAATCACACACTTCACAAGAAACTCTTCCGTCATTCACAATACAACAGCTAAGTAATATGTAAAGGAGTTTTAGAGAAGATTTGATTAAAGCTTACATCCTTGTTTTAAGATTTTTCATGCCACAAATTATTGCTCGGATTATCTGAGCATTTTTGAAATGCATAAACACCCATAATTCAGATACTTTTGGCTGCTTTAAATTATATTTGTAAAATTTGAATCATTTTCTTCTGTTCAAATTGATATGGACAAGGATTTCAAAATTCAGATTTTATTTGAAACGTTGTGCTTTGTTTGTGTGCTTTACATGCATCCATTAAATTGCTGTAATTTGGAAATAATTTAATATGAATCATTTAACATTTCAATATTGAACTAAGGTCACAATTTTGACTCACTTAAAAAATTACTGACTTCTAAAGCAAATATCACTTTGATGGTTAAATAGAAATGTAAACATCTTCCATTCTCTGAAATGCATATTTTTTACTACTCTACTAAATTCTAATTTGCACCACCTATGTTTAGAGGTATATAACTTTTGTGTGTTATATTTAAGAATGAAAATGAAGTGACAGGTTAAAGTCATGATTTAATTTTGCTATTTTATTCAATGGCAAATTTGTTAATTTTTATTCTTTTCGTTACAGAATCTGGCTCCCCGTGGAGGCGCCTCTCCCCCCGTCATCCCCACCAGTACCCCCCCTAGTATGGGCTCCGACGCCTCTGGCAACCCCTCCGAGCAGCTGAGCAAGACCAACCTTTACATCCGAGGACTCACCCACAATACCACAGACAAGGATCTCTACAATCTCTGTGCTCCGTAAGCATTCCTTTTTTAACATAAAATTTAGCTGCAGAGGAATTTCTCAAATAAGTTGGCAGCTACTTATAAAATTTTGCTTCTGTTTTATTTTGAAATGTGTAATTAAAAAAATTCTGTAATATTTTCTGCTTTTGAATATAATTCATAAAAGGGGGGGGGGGGAATGGTCATAGCCAATTTAAAACTTTCAAGACAGTACGTTTGCAGCATGTTAAGAAATCCAATTTTATTATTTTTATGCTAGAGTTATTGATTTATATCTCATAAATGATAAATTCCTGAGAATGCTGCTGATTATTTTGATATCTAATTGTACTTATGTGTAAATATTTGGGGGCTTTTTAAGCTTTTCAATGCTACCCATCATAAAATTTTTTGTTGTGATTCTGAGTTTGAAAATAAAAAAGAAAAAGTGTTAATAATAACTGCATGGAAATTTGTTTTGAAAAATTTGACGATTCAATAAATTTTACTGAAATGCTTTGAATGAAAATGATTATCTCGGTTATTTTTGCCTAAAAATGTTGAAGAATATGAAGAAAGAGAGAATTGAGAATTTTTGTGTTCCTACTTAGTATCACTATCTGTAGTTTTAAGAACCCCTGATACATCTTATAAAATTTTTAAAAATAAACTTTTTCACTGTTCAGATTTTATACTGAATTTTTAAAGTTCTAATTATCTAATTAGTAATAAAAATTTCTTTACTTGAGATTTAAAGAGAGAAGAAAGTAATTTTTACAGTTCACATGCCCATCTTTAAACAAGTGTAAATAAACATGTAGAATGACAGCATAAAAACAAAAAGAAAAAAATGTAGTTATTGATAATTTTTAATTTTAAACCTCACCGGCTTCACCTACCTACCCAAAATGGTGTGCTGTGCATGAAAGACAGCAGGAAAAATTCACGAAACAAACTTGTCAAAACATATAAAAGCAGAGCGTCAAAAATGAAGAACATACATGTTAACATTCAGAAAAATTAAGAAGAATACTGATAAAAAATTACAACTAAAACTAAATATAAATTAATAAAGATTACAAAATAAAATAAAATTTCAAGATGAAATTTTTAAAAGTGGAAAGAAAGAGCAAAAAAGAATAAATAAATAAATTGTGAGAAAAATTAAAAGTAAATAAGCATAGAAAAAGTTGTATTAAACAATTATGCACTCTGAAATTTCAGAGTTAAGAGTTTGTGAAGAACAAACATTGACAAATTTTGGAAACTGGGGTTCAAAAGAGTTTTCAACGGAGCCTTTCAATCCAGATTCAGGGTTTCTCTTTCACGTTAAGACTTAATGCTGTGTAATTGCAAGATTAGATAGAACAATTGTTAGATGTTCTGCTATATCTGATAACATTTTGACTGCTTGTTCTTTTATTTTTTACAACAATGTGTATAAATTAAAACTGTTTATAGGTGATCAGGTTATAAGTTGACTGAAATCTACTTCAATCTTGAGTTCTTTATTGAGTAAACATGAATGATTTGTTTGGTACAGTGAGATTTGCTTGGGAAAAACCCAGCTAGAATAATCCTCAAATACATGCTGTCTACAAATTATAAGTCAAGAATTCTTGCTGTCGGACATGTGTTAAATTTTTAGCTGAATTCTTCTGTAGTCTGTAGCTGAGTGTATTAGAAAAATGGGACTGAAAAGGAATTTTGGTAACATTGTTTTGAGATGTACTAAATTGGGAAATTTCTTCAAATTTATATATATTTAAATCTGAATAACTTATGATAAGTGTATCGTTTTGAGTTCTTTTGATCATTTCATAGGTATGGAAATATTATATCTACAAAAGCTATCCTTGACAAGCAAACCAACAAATGCAAAGGTAAATAATTAGTCATTGCAAGTTTATTTATTAGTTTTTCTTCAAATTTATTTACTATACTTGTAAAAAAACATTATTTGGATAATTTTATACCTGCTTCATGTTTAACACATTACTGCACAGTTTTGGTTTTAAAATTGTGACAGGAAACACACTTTTTAAAAAGTTTTCAGGACAGCTATAGCTATCAATTTCCTAACCTATTACCTAATGCCAAAAATTGGTCGGCTGTAACCATAAAAGATGGTTGCAGCCTACCAATATGTTAATAAAAAAATAGGAAGCTATTCTATATTTAATATATATATTTATAATAGGATTTTTTTAAAAAAATCAGTTTCAATTTAAAGACTGGGACATATATGTGTTGTTTAGCCTGTACATCGGGACATGCAGGTCCCTTTAGTTGTATGAAGATTGTGACAAAATTAATTCAGGTTTGATATATATGCACTAGATGTGGCTATAATTTAGACCCTTCTGATTTTTTGGGGTAAACTGTATAGGGAATGGTCTCTGTTACAATAAGCAAATATTTATTTTCTGGGGATAAAATTGTATTGGTATAATTTGCAATTTCTTCATTGCATCAAATGCGTCTTTCATTCTGCAAGATGTTCCTGAAATGAAAAATGGCTCAACTTTTATTTATCCTGATTTGACAGATAAGTGGGATATATGTGATCCAGCTCTTTTTACTTTCTTGTTTTTGAAGTCTAGGAAAAGAAAATACTGTAATCGTCAAAAAATTGACCTCAAACATTTCATGAATCTTCACATTTCAGACCACTTAGTATCCCCCCAAAAAAGCAACAAGCTGTATTAAAGTGTTTGCAAGTTGTTCAGAAAATATGGATCCCAGCAAATTATATGTCCAAACTTCCGATAGAAGTAGTTCTGATTAGTTACTCGTACAGCAGCAGATGTCCTTAAAACACCACTGCAACTATGATGGATCATATTTGCAATAGAAATAAATTTTACAAAATTGGTAAACAAAAAATAAAACATTAATTCTTTGCAGTTAACCATAAAATTTAATTTAACTTTTGCTGCACAGCTTAATTTTTAAACTTTTTAATAAACTAGACTGATATTAAAAACAACAGTACACAATATGGATCTAAATACAAAGGTAATGCAAGATACAAAATATTGAAATAAAACTACTGCATCTTTCACAAGCTGGACAGATGAATTTTAGTGGGACCTTTACTCCAAAATGTTTATGAGAAGTTTGCCCATGGGTATTTCAACATAATGACTGAAAATCGCAAATGAATGAAATTCATCATCAGATTTATATATGTGTGCCAAATTTTGGATTGCATCTGTCTGCAGGTTTGACCGTCTTTTTGTGTGTTCATAAATGCAATAACTTTAAAATGTTACTATTTAGATTAAAGAAATTTTGCATGTGATCTTGTGACTAAACTTTTAAATATGTGAAAAATTTTGCACCCAATCGATGAAAAGGAAGATGTCCAAAATACATACTTGGTTTTCTTCTTCATACTATGAAGTATAAAACATGTCATATTGTGTCGGTTTGCACTTGTTGGTTTTGATGCTTCCTACGTGATTCGTTCCAGGGATATAGACTCTTATAAAGAGAAATGAACACAATCTGTCATATTTTGCTAGTGTATGAGAAAGTTGAGGAGAAACCTCTCCTCCTTGGTTATATGCGCAGAACTAAATCAATTTGAATTGGCTTCATTAAAAGTAATGCAAAGAACGTTCATAAAATACAAATTTACCTGCCTTATTTTGCCCATATTTATCACCACTTTTTGCAAAATGATCTTTAAATAATATTACCAGGTATATATAAGATACTTATTTGACTTTAAAAAAAAAAAATACTTAACTACTTAACAGTTTCTTTTTTCTGCCATACTGTGTCCAAAAATAGCACATTTTTTATAAGCAATTTTGTATTCAAATTGATTTTATAAATTCAAATCAGCAGTTAAAACAGTTACAAGTATTAATTTTTGATAATTTTTAATTGTGGGTAAAAAATGTACCTAAAAACTGGTTTTTCCTAACCTGACCAAAAAATGGGTTTACACTTGTTTTGCTATCCAACATTAATTAGACCGCTAGAGCCATTTACTAGAAACATTGCAAAGTAAAGAAAGTGATAAGGCTGGGAAAATCGGTGGATTGGCTTAGAAAAATGAGCCTGAGCGGTGTTTGGGCAAATTGGGGAAGTCCCCTCTTGCAGTGGCTGAACAGTGTTCGGGCGAAACTGTAAAGTGGTTAATGAAATATGTTCCATAAACTAAATCAGACCGATTCACACTGAAACAAAATTCAAGAAATTGGTTTTTTTTTTTGTTGGTTATTATTTATGTTTAAACTTGACTGGGACATATGTTTCTTATCAATATTTATAGAAATTCATTGTTAAATTATATTGCTTTTGCGAAGTGTCTTGGCAAAAGTAGTAAATTTTCACTGCTTTCAAAAATGAGTATCTTTCTAATTATTAGATAATAGTTAATACTTAGCTTCAAAATGATTTATTTAAACTAGTTAAATTTTGTAAATTATTATATTTGGAATATTTTAAGTAGTTGAGATATACACATAATAAAATGTAATTTATTTTTTATCAATAAGTTCACATGTTGTCAAAGTTCCTTTAGATTTCTTTTAAAATCTAAATGCAAACTACTTAGCATATTTTAGAATTGAGTGCTTTTTTTGTGTTATGTTTGATTAGTGTTATCTTTGCGTTCTTGTGAAAAAAAAATTTTTTTTGAAGTATTAGTGTTAAAAATTTTAAACCTCTTATTACTCCCATTTCTAGTTAAAGCAGGAGTTAAGGGGAAAATATTAGTTGCTGATATTGAAGCATTTTGTGTGTCAAGTAACCCTATTTAGGCACTAAATAAACATTGAGCTTTTAATACTTTCTCAGATGCTCATATGGCATAACTACATAGCATTTAGCAGATTTGCTTTTCTTAGGCTGGATTATATCAGCTTGTTGAGAAACTCTTGCCTTCCTGTTATTATATAGATGTAATAATGTTAAATGTTTTGTCAATACAGAGTGGCCATAAATTAGTTGAGCAAAAAATATTATGCTTTAGTTGTACAGCCAAACGTGAGAGGATACATGTTTATAAGATAGTGAAGCACATAAAGCTTATTTTTCATAAATGTTTGGCTGCCCTTTGTTACTCTGAAAATGTAATAATCAAAATTAAATTTTTTTCGTGCTCCATGTTTGCGAGTACGTTCACATTGATCAAACCAAGTACAGTGCAAGTAATGTCTCTTTTCAAGGAACTTTTCTGATATTCTCGACATAAATTTACATAGCAGAATGAGTTTTATGAAGCCATAGGCTGCATTTCACTTTCATTATTATTTGTCTCCATTGTTTCAAGAATGCAAGAAAGAATGATGAACAACTTTGAACTACTTCTCACTTTGATGTGGATTAACTACACCTAGGACCATCTATCTGTGAACTTGCGATAGAATGCTATTATTCTGACAGTGAAATAGAGAATTATTCAGATATTAAAGTGCCCAGCTAAGTTGTACCCATTCTGTACTTTAGTGTACTTACTGTAGTATTTACTCAAGTAAAGAGAAAGACTCAGTTCAAATATTTAAATAGAAACACTTGGTTCAATTATTTGTGAATCTCCTGGAATCAAATTCTCCTGGAAGCCACTAAAAATTATATACTTTTAAAAAAAATTTGTCCAAAAATAATTCTTGATGTTAATGTCAATGCAAATTTCTATAAAGGTAATTAAATAATTGCATTATTCTTGCCAACAGTTAAAACTGAATTATTCATTATGTAGTAATCAATAAGAGTGTATTTTAAATTCATTAACAAATATTTGCAATATTGCAAATTAAATGAAATATTTGCTTGAGTTGTATTTCTTATTTATGTTATTATTGAATTTGTAGATTCTTGTATTATTTTTGGTTTAGATTTATTTTTTTGAATTGATATAGAGGATATAGGTGTAGGAAGCTCAGTTGAGAATCCCAATTTTTGCAATTTTTTTAGGATATGGATTTGTGGATTTCGAGTCCCCTGTGGCAGCAGAGGCAGCTGTTAAGGCATTGGCCAATCAAGGGGTCCAAGCCCAAATGGCTAAAGTATGTTACACACGGGTAATTCTAATAAGCTCTCTCTTTCTCTGTCTTTCCCAGTAACGTTCTTCTATCTGCAGAATTGTATGCTCTTTCTGAATACCTTTAGTGGAATCATCTGGTGTTTGAAAAAATTTTCCCCCAATTTATGTTATGGAAGAAAGCTTTTCCTCTTAGGAGAATCCAAAGAATGTAGGTCGAGAGTTGGAGTTGTAAATGGTAAAAAGAATTTTCTATCTTCTGGCAGGCAAACTTTTTTTTTCCTGTTTGTGTGTGCGTGGTTTTTGTCAAAAAATTTTTTGTCTTAATTTTTTCTGTGTGTTTATTTACTTTACAAGTAGGAAGTTTGCTCTGATGAATATTTTTTTGCCTACTGTGAGCATGAGCTCAATTCCAAGCATAATAAAATTAACTTTTTAACTTCAATAATATATTGTTATCAAAAATGAGATTCAGTTTTATATATTCAGTAGTGGGTTTGTTAGAAAGCAAATATTTTTTATGATTGTTTTATTCTTAAAATCGAAAATTAAAAGGATTTTCAAGATTTATTTTGCACAGATGCATCTCATAGCAATGATTTAATGAGCCAAATCAGAAGCAGAATGAATTAATTCTCACACATCTCATCAGAGTGTTTGACAGCTGAAAAATGGAAAGATTTATTATGAAACTCTTAATTTCTTTTTTCCTCTTATTTAATTACAATAAATAAGTAAAAAGAATGTAAGCCTCTGTGCTTTCTTTTCCCCACTGTCCTCTTCTAAGCTGGATACTTTTTGTCTCATTTATTGATAAATTTATGCCTTAAGTTCTTTTTGATTAACTCTTTATTTTAACTGTCTCTTTTGCAATGTTTTATTTGTAATCATTTGCGTAATTTCTTTTGAAAATGTGTATGTAATTTTCAATTTTCTTCTTACAGCAACAGGAGCAAGATCCAACCAACCTGTACATTGCCAACCTGCCACCATATATGACTGAAACTGAGCTGGAAGAGATGCTGGCCCCTTATGGTAACGTGATTTCTACACGTATTCTTAGGGATCCAGGAATGAATTCAAGAGGTGTCGGATTTGCAAGGTAATTCACCCTTTTCCATGCTAAAGACCGAAAACAATTTTTCAACAGCACAATGAAAAAATTCTTTTTGTACTGTGTTTTATAACTGGAGTCACCATAATTTTTTTGGTTGAAATCCTTGCACACCGGAGGGGTTGAAGGGTCTTGGAGATAGGGTCTAAGTGTGGTATAAAATTCTAAATGCTGTCTACGACCCTCTTTCATAACACTAGCACAGAATTTGAGGAAGTGAAAAAAATAATTAAGGTGTCAGAATGCAAAGAAGATAAAACTTTTACTGATGTTTGGTAATTCAGAATTATAGCAATACAGAATTGAAACAAAACTACCAAAGCTTTTAATTTTCAGTTTGAACTGGCACCTGGGTATGGGGATCCACTTTCTCATCAACGAGGGATGTAAACATTGGCAGAATAACATCTGCTTTTTTCTCTATTGCAATCCAATTTCTCTCTCTGTGCATTCCCTGGCGTAAATCTGTACATTTCGAAACTCCTTACACAAGCACAGACTCGAGTTTGAAATCGGGACTCCCCGGATGAAATTCAGACATTTGTAACCCTACGTATTGCTTGTCTTTAGAAGTTAAGTATTTTTTTCTAAGAATCGGTAAATAAAGAATGAAAATTTTGTTTATACTGAACTTTTTGCATTATAAATGTTTCAAAATACACACAATTATCATACATGAACTGAATATTTTTTTTCTTTTGCAGAATGGATAATCGCGAGATGTGCGAGATGATTATTTCAAGATTTAATGGAAAGGTTTTAGCTGGTGAGTTACCTGCTTTTAAGTGTTTTGATTTTATTTACGAACATAGAAGATTATTAAAAAAACACGATAGAATACTGTTTCTGTAAGAATGAAGGGGAGGAGGTGAACTATCAGTGTATGGTTATTTAAATCTTATTGGTACATGTAAATGTATGGTATTTTATCGTGCTTCTCTTAATTCAAATTTCTGTGCAATTGTGCATTTTCATAAATTGACATTTAGAAAATGTAGAATCGGGTTAAAACATTGCAACAGAGACTTTTTGCTGCAATTTACTGAAAATTTGTTGAATTTGTGTATCTATCATCTGTTAATCATAATAGGCGTGGCTAAAAAGGTCCTAATGAAAAGATATTTGTGAGATTTTAGTTTCAGTAGATCTCAGCTGCTTAATTAATCCATTCTCAATCTTGTAACACTCTTTAAAACTTTAGTTACTCTCAGGCAGGGTTGTCGATTTTTTTTTATTTTAATGATTTTTTAAAACTATACATATATTTAACATTTGTATATTAGACGTTGAGCCCTGCAGTCATAGAATTATATATATATAATGACATACCAGTTATTAAGCTGTACTTTCTTAAAAAGAAAAAAAAAATTATTTCAAACATATAACAGCTATTTAAAAATTTGTGCATGCACACACAAACATTCCCTTTTATAAGTATAGATCTTAATTTAAATTGTACTACGTAGATGTTTGTATTTCTTTTGGAGCATTTATATGTAGGGTAGCTGCTCCAGTTTTGGCCACATTAAGAGAAAATTTGAAATGAAAACTTCACAGTGGATGACTGTTTAAGTCATATTAAATCATACTTATACTATTCTTTAGCAAATTTTATTGGCTTTCTGCTAGTTATAAAATTTTTCTGAAGAATCATTCCTACTAAAATTCGAAGGTAAACAAACATATGTATGTATGTCCTTCTATCTTCTCGCGAACCACTGAATCCTGAAACAAGCAAAAAGTATCAAAAGGCAGGAAATAATCCAAGGAATCCATTTCAACCATTGAAATTCTGAAATTACAATTAGTTAAAAAGATATTAATTAAAAACGCGTAAATGAATGAAATTTTGTGCCGCCATCTATCGACAGCTCTTATAACTGTGACAATGTGTTTATGAATGAAATATTGTGCCGCCATCTATCGGCAGCTCCTATAACTATCTGTCACATCGGTTGTTCTTGCATCTGGGTTTGTATAAAAGGTTTTATTTTTTTCTTTTTTAGGGAGCTTCCAAATTTTGGAGTTTTTATTTATAAACATCGGGGAAAAAATAGTTTCCTGCATTTTTTTTTACTCTTTTTTTTTTTTTTTTTTTGTCGTATGGTGTTTCGCAACATTTACGTTTGTTGGGGAAAATATTTATTAATTTTTATCCGTTCCCCCTCCCCCCCATTATTATTCAAATACGGGCAAGATGAAAATATATGTTTCTGGTGTTTAATTTATAAGTTTGGTGTATTATTAAATCATTTATCGTTTCTGTTTTTTATTTCGTTGTATTTTTTCTTTTGCAAAACAAATAGTATGCTAATCTGTTTTAATTTATAAACATAGGAATTCTCGCGTTTTCATTCAAACCATACTGTTTTTAGGTAGCAAAAAGGCTAGAATTGAAAGTTTTAATCCAACAAGGGAGAATTCAAACCAAATTTACGTTTGTTGGGGATGCTTAGTGACAATATTTGTAGGGGAAAAAAAGGAGTCGGGCATGTGAAAAAATGTGGATCCCGAGAACCGTTGGGTTATTAGCTATAAAGTAATTAGAAGGCTGCATTTAAAAATTTTAATTAAACAATATATGATTCAAAGGAGATTTATGATTTTGGGAAAGTTAGTGACAATGTTTGTAGAAAAAATAAACCGGAGGCGGGCATATGAAAATAAAGTAATAAAACAACTAGATTTAAAAATAAATCATTTTTATGCAATATGTATTTTAGTACATTATTTTCTGTTATTTTAAATGTGATTTTTTTGATGAATTTATAAAGATAAGCAATAAAATTTACCTGAGCTGATTTTAGCTGCAGATTTCAGTTTAAAAAAAAAGAAACAGGAATGCAAAAAACAGTAATTTAATTTGGTTGATAAAATACAAACTGCATATGCTCGCATAACTTTTTTAAATAAAATATGAAACAAAAAATGGGGAGAGTAATAAACTTACATTGCAAAAGCACAGATTTTTTTAAAAATCTTACAAGTCAAGAATTTGCATTATTATACTCACTTACAATATCCACAAATATATGTTTTTACAATTTTTAATTGCAACATTAATCGAATTCATCAGAATAATTTAAGTTAGAGCAATCCATGCATATAAAAGAATATTCCTCATCACTCGAGTCAGGTTCCTCAAGTTGAAATTTTCTAACATAAATCTGAGGTAAACATTCAATATGGAGATGTTTTTGACATTCCATTTTGAATGGCCTTAACTGCATTACCAACTTTAGATGGTGAGTAGCAAAACTATTTGTGGAAAGGCTACCTGCCTTCTTATTTTTAATTGGAGCCATTACTATGTAAAATGAAAACAAAACTAAATCAGTTATTTTTATTTTAGAAACAAAACTAAATTAGTTGATTTTATTTCATCCAGATATTCTTAAATTTATGTAATTTATGTAAAACACAATAATGAAGTTATGTGGCCAAAACTGGAACATGTAGTGTTCCACTTTTGGCCACCACCCATTTAATCTTAAAAATAAATTTTGATATGAAATCAGAATAAAAAGAAAGTTTACCTCACAAATCCTAAGGGTAATCACTTTTAGAATAAACAGTTAATTCTGAGAGCTTGATGATGAAAAACTGCAAATACTTGTTCCTTAACAAAAATCTTAACAGTTGTGTGTATGAGAAAAATGAACCAATCATAGTAAAAATAGTAAAATAAGGATTGTTTAAAGTATTGGAATGCTTTTTATTAGTTAATTTGAAATTACTGACTAATTATTGGAAAAACAAATCCAGATGTGGCCAAAAGTGGAGCATCTACCCTATTACTTAATTATCTTACATTTGAACATTATTGCAATATAAAAACTTTGTTGTCCCCAGCACTATTTAGTTTTCTCTAATATTAATATGAAACTCGCTGCATTTTACTTTGTTCTTTCTTTGTGAACATGATCCTTTCACAATATTTATTTTATTTTATAAAAAAGGAGCGTCTCATACTTTATATTTTATTGTGTTGCTCATTAGAGATTTATTTAAAATCTAATTTGCTTGTGTTCTCAAAAATAAAGATATGGAAAGTACTCTAGTTACATCAATTCAATAAAATATTTTCTTAAGTTCTATATATTCTTTCTTTAAATATACAT
>BGPR01004589.1:96668-109077 GCA_013235015.1 Araneus ventricosus | reverse complement strand
CTTTGCCATTGCGCAGTCGCACCGACTTAAATTTCCTGTAAAATAATCCTTCGTTTGCAGCACAGTTAGCATTCACCACTTATTGTGTTTCATTATTATTAAATGTGTATTTCATTATTATTAAATGTTTATTTCATTATTATATAAATATTTTATAATATTACGAGCATATTAAGCGAACTCATAAATTAAATTTTTTTTCATATGTATAAAATCAGGGAACTATCATCTTAGTCACGCTATGTATGGAAGTAACAAATAATATTAAGAAACTTACTAATAATATAAAAATCGATTTCTTAATTTAACATGCTCATACTAAATATGTGCTGTAATTGATAAATTGAATTGCGCAATTGCTGTATTTTGATTTACATTTCAAACAAGCATGTGTCTGAAAAAAAAACTTAAGTGTTCTTGACTCTGAGCATAGATAGAAAATCCTCACCTTCCATCGTCCATTTTTATTTCTTTTAAAATAATCGTTCGGTCAGGACTGAGTCAAAACAGCTTAGTGTGGTGTTTTCTGGTGTGCTAATCCCAGTCAAAGAAGACCAATGGGATTTTGCACAACAATTTATTTACAGTTCTTGGCTACATATTAGTAAAAAACATTAAGAAACAAGAAAAAATATATAAATGAAAGAGATAAAGTAAACAATAATGATAACAATACACCTTTTTGCGCGCCCAACGCAGCAGCATCCAGTGATTGCATCAACAAAAGTTTCCTGCAATTAACCAACCAATCACTATAGAATTAAACAACAAAAAAATTCTCTAATAATTAAAATAGTTAAAATACATAAAAGAAAAAAATTAAAAAAGAAAAGAAAATACAATCAAAATGGTAGAGAACTCAAATGGCGAACTTTTTCAAAGAGCCACCCGCCATCGGAGTTCTAATAAGGACAAATTTTCTGTCGAGGGTAAGGCTACAAAGTCAAAATTATACCCCCTGTGACCTGAATTTGTCCATTAATTGAAATATAAGAAATAATCCCTTTGAAAAAAAGAACAAGCATAATAAAATTGTTTTCTAATTTTTTCTTTTGTGTGTTTTAACTATTTTAATTATTAGAGAATTTTTTGTTGTGATAATGATTGGTTGGTTAATTGTAGGAAAATTTTGTTGATGCAATCACTTGATGCTGCTGCGTTGGGCGCGCAAAAAGGTGTATTGTTATCATTATTGTTTACTTCATCTGTTTCATTTATATATTTTCTCTTGTTTCTTTTTTAATGTTTTTTTTTTATTTTTCTATTGTTTGTATTTGTATTTTATTAGATTTTGCTGCATGTGCGCCATTCTGTATAATACAAAGAGTTTTAATTAATTTTTAATTTTAATATCTTTTGTTAAATTTTATTAATTTTAACTGTTGCATATGAGTAATTTTTACAAAGGGGTTCTTCGAACTGCATGTCTTCATCTTTTTGGCTACTCTACCACTCTCCTTCAGCGTCCACCGCCTTTGGTATCCTCCAGGGATCTGCCCTCCTCATTCAACTCCTTCGTGCAATTCCCTCTCTTCTCCACCCCTTTTTTTCTGCCCCCGTTTTAGAATGGGGTCGGAGAAATTTCGCCTCTGGCCCGCTGAGTGAAGATGTTACATCATTTATCATATAATAATATTAGATATTCAATATATTGATCTTCATTAAACCAATTCACGTAGGAACTATGCGTTACCGTAAGAGTTGAAAATTAAAGTGCTTTCCTATTTATTAAAATAAAATGTGAAATAATTTATGATCTTAAGAAATTATGATTAAAATCGGCAATATATTTCTAACGAAACAAATTAATTACTAAATTTAATAAGATTACTAAATTACTCTATTTCCAATGCACATAGCCAACGCCTTCTTGATAAAGAAACTAAAACTTTTTTCACAGAGATAAATCGGAGAATGCCTAGGGAGAAAAAGCACGTTTGCCGTTATGCGGTCGCACCCAACTGTAATTTCCTATAAAATAATCCTTCGTGCGGAACGAAGTTAGAATTGACCACCCTTTCTGCTTCTTAACCGGAAGTCATTACAATTCGGAAACTTCGCATGCTTTAGCAGACTCGTGTTTGAAAAGAAATTCAAAATTTTGCTTTTTACAGTTTCTTTCAGTTGAAATGAAAGAGTCTTTAAGATTACACAACTGGACTGAATATGTAACAGTAAAAGTATTTTTCTGAATGAAAAACATTTTCTCTTCCTGAAATCACATCCTAAACAGTCACAGGGGTCTTTTAAAAATTTTGAAGCATTAATTATAGTACTTTACTCATTTCGGGCTTGAAATTTAAATATTTTAAAACATTTTCGAAAGAGAGGTGAATGCTCATAATATGTCCAGACCTTTCTGTCTCCCGTTTGCACTTCTTTTTAAAATTTCCAGAAAAAAACTGAAATATAGATGCACTTTAAATTAACTCTGTTCCTTTTCTGAAAGTGTTTCATACGAAATGTGCTCAGGTTTAATTGGTTGATATTAAAGCAGTTTCTGAATTTTCATTTTTGTTAGATGGTGTTATTTCACAGCAAAATGCTAAACAGGATATTCTACACAAACGAAACTTTAAATTATTTGAGCAAACTAATCATACCAATAAATTTCTATGACATAAGAGAGGATTGAAACCTCCTAACTAACAAAATCTATATTGGAAATGAAATATATTAAATAATAAAATATAATTATCATGGTTTTCAGATAACTTTTAATTTTAATAAAACAATACGAGGTTAAGCCAGTAAGTAGGTTATAAAAACCAATAAAAAATACGGGAAACCAGATGCATATTTACTTGAAAGGCATGTTTATTTCTCCGCATAATCGTCATTTGCATTAATACATTTATCCCATCTCTTTATCAGTTTTCCAATATCTGCTGCATAAAAGTCTTTGGACTGCTGTCTCAGCCACTAATATTCCTCACGCTCAGCATCTGCATCAGTCGCGAAACACTTGCAATTTGAACAGACCAAAAAGTTAATAAATCTTGGAGCAAACTCTGGGCTGCATGGAGGATGTTAAAGAGGTTACCACCGAAACTCGTCAGTTTTCTTATCGGTTAATCGAGCTGTATGAGACCTGGCATTCTCGTGATGGAACAAAAGTCCTCAACTTTTTAGACGTTTTCTTCGAATTTCGTACCGAAAGTTTCTATTCAATGTTACAGTAGACCGCTTGACGGGGCAAACAATTCCCACTGTAAACAGAAAGCATTTCCTTGTGAATATCCTTTGATGGAAGTCCTTTCAACCGCAAAGATGCGCACAACCCTTCTTCATTCTACAAACGTACACTCTTCGAGCACAGTCGCCATTTTCAAATACAGCTGCACATTTCTTTATCAGTTTTCCAATATCTACTGCATAAAAGTCTTTGGACTGCTGTCTCAGCCACTTATATTCCTCAAGTTGAGCATCTGCATCAGTCGCGAAACACTTGCAATTTAAGCAGACCAAAAAGTTAATAAATCTTGGAGCAAACTCTGGGCTGTAAGGCGGATGTTAAAGAGGTTACCACCGAAACTCGTCAGTTTTCTTCTCGGTTAATCGAGCTGTATGAGACCTGGCATTCTCGTGATGGAACAAAAGTCCTCGAATTTTTAGACGTTTTCTTTGAATTTCGTACCGAAAGTTTCTATTCAATGTTACAGTAGACCGCTTGACGGGGCAAACAATTCCCACTGTAAACAGAAAGCATTTCCTTGTGAATATCCTTTGATGGAAGTCCTTTCAACCGCAAAGATGCGCACAACCCTTCTACATTCTACAAACGTACACTCTTCGAGCACAGTCGCCATTTTCAAATGCAGCTGCACATTTCTTTATCAGTTTTCCAATATCTGCTGCATAAAAGTCTTTGGACTGCTGTCTCAGTCACTAATATTCCTCACCCTCAGCATCTGCATCAATCGCGAAACACTTGCAATTTAAGCAGACCAAAAAGTTAATAAATCTGGGAGCAAACTCTGGACTGTAAGGCGGATGTTAAAGAGGTTACCACCGAAACTCGTCAGTTTTCTTGTCGGTTAATCGAGCTGTATGAGACCTGGCATTCCCGTGATGGAACAAAAGTCCTCGACTTTTTAGACTTTTCTTCGAATTTCATACCGAAGTTTCTATTGTGTTGTTCAATGTTACAGTAGACCGCTTGACGGGGAAAACAATTCCCACTGTAAACAGAAAGCATTTCCTTGTGAATATCCTTCAGCCGCAAAGATGCGCACAGTCCTTCTGTATTCTACAAACGTACACTCCTCCAGCACAGTCGCCATTTTCAAATGCAGCTGCACATGTGTACAACTGTTATCTGATAAATTTGAAATGAACATAACACAGTTGAATTGAGTTGCCACTTATTGAAATATGTGGAAACAATTTACTACTAATATCCGAATTCTCATATCGGTTTGAAATCAACTTACCCTAATAATATAAATATATAAACATTTTATTGATGTAGTTGCAGCCTTTCGGGTGATCTTTTAAGTCACTGTTACTACTAAGTCACAGTAATATTATATATAAAAACTTTTGTTTATATAATATTACTGTTTATACAATATATAATTATAACAACTTTTGTTTATTTGTGCATTATTTGGCACAGTATATCAACCATTGGCTAAAACAATACCTATATATAGATACAGGGTGTCCACACTTATCGCGATCCAATAGCTAATTTCTAAACCGTTAGAGATAGACATATAGTTCCAATTGGAAAAATGCTTTAAAAGAAGGGAAGAATTATATTTTTTGAGTCACTAAATATATTTCTGAAAAAGTTACGAATTCTAATTTTTTATACGGTCCATTGGTCCTATCAGAACTATTTAGTAAAATATTCATCACACACTAACATTTGAAACGAATAAAGTTCCACTCTTCAGCGACTAAAACTGACCGTGTTATAGAACTTTGAATATCGATGACTTAGGCCACTTTACACCATTTCAATAGTCGCCTCGAAGACGATCCATCAATCAATCCGCAACACTTGCCCGACGAAGTCGCTGATTGGTTTAAATTTATGAAATTCAAAGCTCTATAGCTCCGTTAGTTTTAGTCGCTAAAAATTGGAACTTTTTTATTTAAAATGTTAGAGTTGCAAGAATATTTTAGTAAATATGACTGATATAACCAGGTTACCAAATAAAAAATTAGAATTAGTAACTTTTTCAGAAATATATTTGTTGACTCAAGAAACATAAAATGTAATTCTTCTCTTCATTTAAAACATTTTTCCAATTGGAACTATATGTCTATCTCTAACGGTTTAGAAATTAGCTATTGGACCACGATAAGTGCGGACACCCTGTATATGTCAGTTTACTCACGGATTTCGCTTGATTTATATCTAAACTTACATTTACAATAAAAAACATTAATTAATATAAAACGCAATACACATAGTTGTATCTAAAAGTTCCAGGATTAACTCTGTAGATCGCTAATAATTTACAGCAGATGGTTATGTTTACAGCGGTAGTGACTTACAATTATTGTAAAGCAAGTGGCATTGCTGTGTTTGCATCAGGAGTTGTTCGATTCATCAGGAGAATGCGATTTATGTAATCGCAAACCGCTATAAACAAGTGATCATATTATTCCCACTATGTTAACACGGCAATTTCACATCGAAAGCTGACTTGTCAGAATTGCAGGTCATTGGCGTTACAAACACAAGCCTATTAACGCTCTACACAGACAGACACAGAACTTTCTGATTCAACTATTTATTGGCGAAAATAAATAAAATTTAATTCTTTTTCCTAAGAGAACTTAAGCAATATCATGTTTAACTTTTTGGGTTAGGCCAAATGAATCATTCATAAAGTGACCATTTATTTTTTTTCTCAAAACGGGACATTTAAAAAAAATTTCAGGTAATATTTTGTGAATCCAAGAAAACACACATTTCTTCAGTTTTTATTTATTAATGAAAAAACACGAAAGAAAATATCACGTCTAACTTTTGGGTTAAGCCAAATGAATCATTCATAAAGTGACCATTTATTTTTTTTCCTCAAAACGGGACATTTAAAAAAAATTTCGGGTAATATTTTGTGAATCCAAGAAAACACACATTTCCTCAGTTTTTATTTATTAATGAAAAAACACGAAAGAAAATATCATGTCTAACTTCTGGGTTAAGCCAAATGAATCATTCATAAAGTGACCATTTATTTTTTTTCCTCAAAACGGGACATTTAAAAAAAATTTCGGGTAATATTTTGTGAATCCAAGAAAACACACATTTCCTCAGTTTTTATTTATTAATGAAAAAACACGAAAGAAAATATCATGTCTAACTTTTGGGTTAAGCCAAATGAATCATTCATAAAGTGACCATTTATTTTTTTCCTCAAAATGGGACATTAAAAAAGATTCCAGGTAATATTTTGTGAATCCAAGAAAACACATAATTCTTCAGTTTTTATTTATTAATGAAAAGACGCGTGAAAATAAATAATTCATGTGATCTTGCATTTTTCTGACGAACACATTTTTGCTTCAGTATATTTGGTGTAGGATTTTAAAAAAGAATGAAATTCTCGGCAGGATTTCTTAAAATTAACTTTGGTAATTAACGTTGCTTTATAAACTGCGACTTGCAGCTGTGTTTTCTAGCTCGTCCACAACTTAGTCATAAGAAAAATGACTCTTTCCAGTCTATTAGTGCAGGACAGACATAGAATATAGTCTATAATTATACGAAAGTTGGTATGATTTAAATTATTGGCGTGAAGTGTTTGAACAGTCCCACCCAAGGACTTTCGCTTAAAATATTCCCAGTGTTTCATTCGGTCACTTCAAGCAGTGTAATATATATGTGACACGTATAGCGCACGCTCCGTCATTGACTAGACATTACCGTTGGATTTTTATTTTCGTCCTCTTCTTGATTGAAATTGTTATCGTGGATTGCTCTTTTTCTGAAAAAGGGAGGCTTTGAACGTCCCAAAGCTGTGCTTGGGGGCAACGGGACAGGCTACCAAAAAGCAGCACTTAAAACGGGAGACATTTGGACGTCCCAAAGCTGTGCTTCGGGACAACGGGACAGGCTACCAAAAAGCAGGACTCAAAACGAGAGACATTTGGACGTCCCAAAGCTGTGCTTCGGGACAACGGGACAGGCTACCAAAAAGCAGGACTCAAAACGGGAGACATTTGGACGTCCCAAAGCTGTGCTTGGGGACAACGGGACAGGCTACCAAAAAGCAAGACTCAAAACGGGACATTCGGTCACATTAATCATTCATCAGTATTTTCTAATCTTAGAGGCTAACATTTTACCGTATCAGAATAATGAAGCATTTCGATGAAGGCGGATTTTATGAATTTGAAATTGGTTATGTCTTCTAAGAGCAAACTTTTTCAATGATGCGGTGGTTAAAGAAGTTATTTACTTTGCGAAAGTGAATAAAACAATGGTAAAGCTTATTCATTCAGTTTTACCTTCTGAGTAAGTTAAGAATCCTGCTCAAATGCATAAATTATTAAAACGCAACTCATTTTCAAGATGGTTTTGCTTTTATGCCATAATAATTTGCGTAAGAATGGCTATGCAGATATTTACATACTCACATAAAGAATAAAACCTTCTTCGTCAAGTTCCGTAAATGAAAGTTTTTTCATCTCATTATTAAGTTATTTTAGTTCTTTTACTAAAATAAAAGCCATGAAAACAAAAGGGAAACTAGGTATTATTTATTTTTGATTGTTTTATTTTCCCGCAAGCCAGGTGAAAGTAGTCCACTGAAGTGAGAAGCATCTAAATTTGTGGTGTGTCCCTTGAATTCTGATTACTGGAGAACGAGACCAAAAACGAAAGCAGGAATTAAACAGAATTGCGCGATTCACTCACTCAAGCGTGTCCTGAAGCGATACTTGCAATCTTGAGATACAAAAGAAAAATATCTAATTCACCTACCCTTCAAATAACAACAAAATGAACCTGATCCACCTCTCAATACGCCTGTTCCCGAAAATAGTGACTTAAATTGCATGAAAATAACGGTCACGTCAATTTTGGGATTAGAGATTATTCTTTTGCACAACAAGAGAAAATAAAAAGAAATCTATATATAATTTCGGATTTGATCTTTTTTTGCTTTCTACAAGTTATATTTTTTAAAAATACCCTATAAAAATTACACTTGATGATAATTTACTAGATTTTCTTAACGCAATGAAATTGGATTTTACTTCCAGCGAGTTCAAACTTAAATTACGGTTTGAGAAAAATTATTTGTTGCTATTCTATAATCCTTTATAAGATAAGATTTTCCTTTGTCGAAATAAAATATCCACACGTCTTTTATTCGAAGGCTGTCTTCTTTCTAAAAAATTACTTTAACACAGCAATGATAAATATTTAATTTTCCTTAAGTGTGTCATTTTTATGAGTCACTTAATGTCATAGTTTGATATACTTCAGTAATTCATTTCTCTGACTACAATATTTAATACTACTTGCTATATATAAGAGAATTACTTTTCAAATCACATTTTATTGCTGAATGAAACTCTATTAGAAAAACAAAAGGAGTATGTAATTATATAGAGACTGAGAATTCTGATGTCAAAACGCACAAATTTTCCAAATTATTAGATATTAGAAACAGTAGGAGGATAACTTTAAGAGGATAAATATAAATAAGTATTTTATTGATTAGTAATGTTTAAATCTTGTATCTGCCATACGCACCTTAGATGCTAAAATAATTTTTTGAATAATGGTGTTTCTTGCAAGTATTTATTGCTTATAGTAAGACTTAAGTACTGTATATGTCATATACATGTTAGTAATGTGCCTAAGAACACCACGGAAGATATTCTTTTGGGCAGAAATAACATAGAAAACAATTATTATCTGTCTTAATAATTTTTAAATAGTACAAATCAATTATCTAAACCTTCATGGGAATAATTTTTGAAACCTTGCCTCAACTTGAAAATTTTTCTTACATTTGATAGAATCCAAATTCGAAGCAAATTACCTTTAAGTAGGCTCGAAGAAACTGAACCTAATCCGAGCACTGTGTTTTTTATTTTACTCTTTAGGAAATACAGCTACAAATATAAATAAATGTGCAGACTATCTATTTGGCAAAAATATGGTTTAGACGAAAAAACTGAATTGTTATGATTTCCCTACATATAGACTTCAGGGATTTTCTCTATAGTCTTCAATGAATAATGGAATTTAATTTCCCTCCTCATACAGGCTTAATGCAAAATGCCAACATCGACCATCTATTAGCATCAATCGTATTTATCTCCTTCAGTATATCTAAATATTTGCTGAGTGTTTGAACATTAGATCTTCACACTTATCAGAGTTATCTCCTTCAGTACATTTTACTATTTGTTGAATGTAGTACGAACAATCAAATTTTTCCAATTTATTACAGCATACGTTTTTTTTTTCATGTTGTTTATACACCTCTTTAAAGCTACATTGTTTAGCACTCCAAACAAAGCTTGATATTTAAGAGCCATCAGCTTGCATTTGAAAGAATTACCCTTTCAAGATGGCAGCCCTTTCTCATCTTCGATTATCACGTTTCAGTACTTAGATCTTAAAAAGCGATGAACAATGCCCACAATAAAGAAACTGTAAATTGCTTCACTGTAGGAGATTGAATGTTTGACGAATTAACAACCCTTTTAATCGGTTAATGCAAAATGCCAACATCGGCCAACATTAAGCGGAAGTCACGTTTCCGCTTAAGTTGACAATGACTAACTTCTCGGCTTTTAATTATAATCATCAGCCAGTCTCACGAAGCCGAAGTGTAACCGGATTTTCCTATACTAAGCACTCAGCCAAAGAACGCTAAAGATCTTGTTGAATACTTCGATATTTGTCTGCACTGCAGCTATCTTTCTCAAAGTCTTGTTTAGTGCTTCTCATCAAATTGTTCTGATATCCCGCCCTTTTTTCGCTACAACAATGTTCCGTGGTTATGAAAGTTAATTCGAATTCCTGTAGTAGCCATAATCTGATCTTGCGCAAAAGGTGTTACGACAACTGAAGGTTAAAGTCCTTCTACGGTATGGATTTGCAAGGTTTTCCGTTTCGTAAGTTGACAGTTGCATACGTATGGCTTAATTTTCACTATATGGTTTTGTTGGTTAAGTATTTTGCTCCAATATGTCAGTTCTCTTCGTAAATGTATCCGATACGTCTGTTTTTAGACGTAGCTTTTGGTATCGGCGCTGCATTACAATTTGTGAGGTAAGTATGATATTATCAGTCAATCTCTTATATATTTAACAAATGTTGTCGTGACGTTCCTTTTAGCACTAAACAACCTTCATTGTAATCTTCGCGTGATGTTTAAAGATCAAAAGATATTGGATTCGATGTTTCAGATGAAAATTCAGTTATTTCTAGTCCATGATCATCTCGGGAATATTGCGAGCGATATTAGGCGTGTCACTGATGAACGACAGAGTATAGATACAGGACGTCAAATTAATGACAGAACTTTTTATAACTTCGAGCCGGGTAATACCCTTAATTTGGAATTCAAACGATAAGAAATAGCTGGCTCAGGCGCTCTTTGGAAACAGGTGATAGAATTAAGACTGAAAGTTAGTTACAGTAGTTTAAGAGGCACAAATGAAAAAGGATTAACTTACATGCATGTAAGCTTTTCTCAAACTATTTTGGTTAAGTCTACCCATCTCCCTTTAATCGCGTTACCATTCCAATGATTTTATTTAATTTTTCATCCTTTTAATATACTTACTACAGTAGACTCTCGATTAACCGGGATGGTCGGGAAATGCTTCGTCCCGGATAAGCGAATATCCCGGATAAACCAATTTATTCAAATTTTGATGGAAAATTTTGGAAAAAAAATTATAGAAAATGTAAAATTATTATACAATAAGACATTAGTAGTTTAGTTAATACAAAAGAAAAAGAATTAACAAGACATTTTAAATGTTATTTAGATTTACAATCCTTACAATTAAAAAGAAAAACAGAGATGTAGTTTACGTCACTGTTTTGTGAAGAATGAAATGATAGAAGTCTATTTTTGTTTTTCATTTACTCTTCGACGAATTATACTACGCAGATTTCTCAATATCAACACAATAGGAAAGGTTGAGAAGAATGCAGTCTACCCGCACATTCCAACGGCCGCAATCTGCGCTTACATTTTTTTTTTTTTTTTTTGGGGGGGGGGGGGGGCGCCCCGGATAATCCGCAACACAGATAATCCGATCCCGGTAAATCGAGAGTCTACTGTATTATAAAAAATATAAAAATGGCTTTGGGTTATTTACACAAATATGATAAAAAAAAATTGTGATTGAAATCTTTCACTGATCACATGTATTCGATATATTGGATCGTTTGTCCCGATATTCGATGATAAAAAATATTTTCCATTTTATAAAGCTCCGTTAATCATAGAGCCTATAAAAAGCGCAATTTAAACGTTTAGCCAATACTTCTATTTTCTAAATGCTTCAGTAAATCTTATTGCAGCCAAAAAAATAAAACGACACTGAGCAATAATAGAGACAGAAAATAGTCTTCAAAGAAGGAGAAACGAGAAAGCGCAAATAGTATTTTGAAAGCTAGTTCCTGAATCCGTCTTAGTGTTTTGATGAACAGGTCCACGACCCTTACAAACTGACACTTTCCAAGTCCTGTTGAAACTACATCCTGATAATAAGCTGGAATGTGAACAGTTAAAAGCAGAACCGCAAAAGTGTGACAAACGATGAACATTATCACTTCTTTCGCTTTCTTTTCTTTTCTATAATTTCCTTTCGTATTTTTTTTCCTAAAAGTGGCTCACCGCTGAATAATCGCCATTTTTTAAAAAAATAAGCATGCTGTATTGTTTGAGTTTGCTCGTTATAATTCATTAGAGTTCAGGATTATATTTCGCGAATATCATCGTTGTTCTTTATGTGTTTTAAAAGTTATATAAATTTTTATAAAAAAAATTCGAATATTTTACCTGTTATTTATTTTTTGACATGTTGCTCGCGTTGAATAAATGTGCGCTCCTTCTTTTTGGACATAGTAGAGCTCAACTTATTTTAATATACAAAGAATTTTTTCGTATAATGTACATTAAATTAAGGACCAGTCTCAAATATTCTAATAAAAATAAAATTTTATTGAAATCGAAGAAAGTGGTTCGCCTCCTTTTTAAAACATTCGAAGTAAGATATTTCTTCTGGACCACCCTTAGGGTTGTCTCTTCTTTTTTTCCCTCAGTAGGTATAAATCTGGCTTAGTATATGGATCTAAACAAAGGAAGAAGAGAATGAACTGATTAAGAAACCGCACAGAATAGCTACACATGAGCAGTGGTATTCTAATGGCTTACCGATACAACAGTTATGTTAGCTCCTTTGCAGA
>BGPR01004589.1:85737-96658 GCA_013235015.1 Araneus ventricosus | reverse complement strand
TCGTAGAAAATACAATCTCTACTAATAATAAAGGACAATGTGTGTCTATCTGTCTGTGTGTTGGCGCTCTACAGGACAGCCAGCTGGATCTAGAGCTACAAAATTTGGAACGAGCATTCTTTGGAGGGTGGGAATGTGCACCTCTAAGAAGGTTTTTTGAAATTTTAATTAGAATTTTAATTAATTAAAAAGTAAGCGAAATGTGTCGTTTTTCCTTAATTGCTGAAATTAGTACAACACAAAAATGATTTTTATATCGTCTGGCAGTTCAAAATTTTATATTTTTAATGATATCAATTAAGATACCGTACTGTTTTTTCTCTGATTATAATAAATTTAAAAAATATTTCTAGTGATAATTTGCAACAATATTTTTCATTGTTGCAATGAAATGGAAACCGTTTTCTTTGTTTAAACAAATATTTTATTCCGAGTTTATCTTCTATTGTTGAAAGCTAAGATAAATATCCTGATGGATTTTACCTTCTTTTTTTATTTCATCTTTTCTGTGAAATCTATAAACAACGTCCTTTAAGATATTAAATTTATCAGGAAATCTATCCTGAAAGCTGAATGGTTTTGGTTTCTATGTTTTGATTCTTTTTATCAGCATGTCTAAATCCAGCTAACATACTACTGGGCATAAAATGTGCTGAACCGTTTTAATGTTGAGATTAAATGCATATTTTGCCTGCGGAATAAGAAAGTGAAGTTGGCGCCGACAACTTGCAATTAGATGAAAGATAGCACAAATAGTTGCTTGACTCTTTAAGGAACGTTCATGAAGACAATGACCAGAACAGGTGCAAGGTTATTAAAAGAACACGGGTTAATTGTCTATCACAATTTGAAATTTAAAATTACTTTGTTAAGGAGACTATGAATATCAAATTGTGCATTCAATTAAAATGATATTCCCGTCGAATAAGCTGGTCGTTGAAGGCGGCTAATATATAATGAAAAGGAGGTAAAGGATTGATTTTACAAAATAAATAACTCATTTAAAATTGTTTTTCATAGTGCATATATGTGACTTTCACAAATCATCCAAAGAAAAATAATCAATGTTATTTTAATTAATCACTTATTTATTCTTGCAGTAGGCTCATAACGAAATTTTTGTTGTCCTTGTGATATCAAACTTAAAGGATATCTGGAAATGCAAAACAAATGTCTCATTGCATAAATATTTTTTTAACTAGTCTTTAAATATGCAGTGCGAATGCTAAATGTTGTTTTTTTTTACAGTTATTTTAATGCATGGTGCGAAATTTGCCATTTGTTAAACAATTATAACAAAAAATTATTTTTGCTTTAATTTTTAAAATTAAGATTAAATCAGATAGATCGATCAAGTGTTTTTTTTCAGAAAATTTTTAAATGACTTCTGAAAAAATATTTGTGCCGAAATAAACCTTGTAAATATTTTTCTATCATATTTATATACAAATATCAGTTTCTCAATTTTTCGTTCACCAACTAGGCAGTTTTGCTTGCAAGAACTCTGAATGTAATTCAAATAAGAATAATTTTTATTTGTAAGCAAATGATAGATGATTAAAAACAACTACAATGCGGCTTTTAACAGAAATTTCTTTCAATTTCAGTGTTTACGAATTAAAAATTTCTGAAAACAAAATTCTTTAAATTTCAAAGTTATTCTACAAAAAAATTAACTATTTTCTTAAACCCTTCTGAGTTACCAAATTATTCAACAAATAGCTTAATGTGAGTTTTCACTTACAATAAGCTATTTGTTTAACCTAAGTAATTTAAACTAAACGATAAACGTTTTAATAAAAATATTGATGCATTTTTAAAAGTACAAATAGCTGTATTTAGTTTATTTAAAATCAAATCTTTTCAGAGGAAGTAGTATCAATTCTTAATTCTGTTATTTTGATTACAAACAATTGAGCCGTTGAAAGAAAGTTTATTCATTACATATTCTACGATATTCTATTTTGCGGATATTTATATGCATAGAGGCCTCTGACATCGTATATTTGCTAAAATAACATATTCGCTCATCCAGAAAAAGTATGCTAAACAAAAGCATGTTTCAGAGATATGGGTAACAGCGGTTATTTATTTATTAAATCCTCGTCGCCTAACTATCTAAACCAATTCAGCGGTTACATAAACACTGAGAGATTTACCCTCTTACTACCTCTAAGCATTCGCTTAAGTTATTGGATGGCAAAGTTGTTGACAAAATTTATCACACACACACACACACACACACACACACAATCGCTTGAAGAACTTCACTGTGACTACGCCCAAGATACGGCTTTTCTTTTTCGATGTAAAAACTTCTTTTCTTCTTGTAAGTTATCTCCGAATTATATTCAGGCCTGCCGAGAAGGAACAGGAGGGCAAAGTCCCCGGGGTCCCACCACTTTAAAAAATCCTTAGTCCAGAATCCTCATCCCAATAAGAATATTATATATATTTCCTTATACCAGGATATATATATACACACACACACAACAGTATTTTTTTTCATGCAAATGGTGTCCGATATGAGCTGACCCATATTTTTCTATTTTTTTCCCTCTGAATATAAAACTCACACATTCTCATTGTTATTAATCTAAACTACAGTGGTTAGAAGTCAGGGTTTGTTAGCAATACGTGACGTGACCAAACAACCAGAAAGAAAACTGCTTTACTTTACACTACGACACACCCCTGACTCCAGAGATAAAAATCTCCGATTTACAGTTTGGATGAGTGTGCGTAGAAGCTTTATTGAAAAAAAAAGAAGAAATGTTGCATACAGTGTTTTAACATCGACGAAAAACATGTGAATAAAAAAGATGAAAAATGTTTGTTTGCATATGAAAAGAGAGACTTGCGAACCAAAAACAGTTTTAAGACAGGTCCCAGTTCGTCGCATCTATATACTTGTAGGAGGACTGATTAGGGTCCTAGGTATTGAACCTGTAGAGGGCCTTAGTCCAGTGGTTCCCAACCTTTTTAGTTGTGCGGACCACCTGTTGTATGAAAAAATATTTTGAGGTCCACTTCTAAATATGCCTGTAAAAATATACAAACACATATATTTATATAAATATTATATGCGCATATAGGTCAATAATTAATAAAGCTTACTGTAAAAGAATTAAAAATACATTGTTTTAAAAAGCAAAAGCAAAGCTTTCAACTTTTGACTAGCTATCCACGGATCACAAGTGGGTCGCGACCCATAGGTTAGGAATCGCTGCCTTAGTCCATAAGTCTGAGGTCTTGGTGCGCTGATTAGTAATCACAGTCATAATTAGTAAGTGGTGAGGAGGGCGGAGGAAAGCCAGATTTAAAATCGCGAAATGCAGGACGCAGGGATGTAACCCAACCTATTAATTGCTCGCTCAGAAGTCAAGTGCTATTCTCGTATGGCCGTTGCTGATTGAATCTTGTTTATTTTAGATATTTGTTTTCATGTGTGTAGGTCCCACCCAGGAGTGTGGTGGCCCACATGCCAATACTATGCCTCGAGGCTTGGCTCTCGTATTTCGAACAGTTTTATTAAAGTATGAGACTCAAAACTTCTTAAGAAATGTTTACGAATAACGTAACTGATTAATGCCTACCATATCCTCTTCCAATCTATCCTATTAAAACTCGAAGGTAAACAAACATATGTATCTATGTCCTCCTATCTTCTCACGAACCACTGAATCCTGAAACTAGCCGTAAGTACCAAAAGATGGAAAATAATCCAAGGCATCCATTTCGAGTATTTAAATTCCGAAATTATAATTAGCTAAAAAGATATTAATTATGAATGTCAAAATGAATGAATTGACCTGCTGCCAACTATTGGCGGCATGGTGAATTCATTCACGGCGGATTCTTTTTTTCCCTATTATTAGTTTTCGCATCCGGTGTTGCGTTTTTTTTTTATTTATTTAACGGAAGTTGGTATTTCTTTTTGAGCGAGCTTCTGTGTTTGGATTTATTAACAATGGAAAAAATCGTTTTCATGCTTTTTTCTTTCTTTTTTGTATTAAAGTGTTTAACTTCGTAACTTTTGTTAGGGAAAGTAAGTGACAATATTTGTTGATCGTAGAGAAAAACGAAGGCGGTGCATATGAAAATATATGGATCCCAAGGTCTCACGTGACCTCACTTCTCGCCGCCCGGGAATATCCTATTATTCGTGATAGCCCGTGCAACTCCGGACCACACAGCTAGTAATATAATTAGGTGACGATGTCCGATGTTACAGACTTCCTCTCAAAGATCAGCAGTATATGTGGGCCTGACTCACCTTTAATCAGTTGTCGCTGGCCGAAAATGCTAACATTTCTATGGTGTGAAAGTTTGGAGAGTTTGGCACTGCACCTAGAATTTTTCCATCATACATCTGTAGTTCAAAACTATGAGATTTGTCTCTAAATATCTCTCACTTAGCTTCAAAGCTTGGGACTAACCTAGAAAATTTGTCTCTCAGATCTTTTTAATGAAATTTACATTCTACTGATTGAATTGTACATGTCATTTAGGACCAAGAACAATGAAATTCTGTCCTACTGAGATATCAAGAAACTTTGATAAAAATGATTAATATACATTAATGTTGAAAATGTGTAAAGTTTTAAGCATCTAAATAACGCTTTAATTCATTGGAAAAGGGATTCTTAAAATATATTTTACTTGCAAATAATTCTCTACAATTGAAAATCTGCAGTATAAGTTATTAACATCCATAAAAAGCTATTGATTGTACCATTTTTTGTACTTTATGTACTTACTTAAAGATTCGGGCTTTTCTTCCTGTTAAAAAAGTGCCAATAAGGAAATATTTACTAAATTTAAAGAAACTTTTTTTTATTCTTATTGCAGATGAGTTTTATTTTGTCCCACTTTATGTTTAATATTTCAAACATGTTTATTTGATCAAAGTGCTCTTTGAAGGAAATCCGAATTTACAATCCATGTTGACTTTATTTTAAATTTTCTAAATAATCAAATCAGTTTCACGTTAAGGTTTAAAATAAAAAGATCTACAAAATGTTCAACAGTTTTGTTTGTTAGAATAGAGAGTAAGTTTTTAATTTAACAAACAATTCTACATGAATAATTTATTTTTAGTTATGCATGATAGTTTCTACCTTTAAGAAAGTATTAAACTATAGGCCATCTACATGTAATAAAGTACTTTTTTGTGTTTGTAACCGAATATTCGTTCTAGTGGTTTTTCGTATCATTAGTTTTAAAATCACTAAATATTTTCCGAATCTTTTCAACAAATTTTTAAAACACCTGTGGTAGATTTTAAATACATCCTGAATTCTAAAATCCTACAAAATAGTAGCCTTTTTTCCACTTCTCACGTGTTGTTTTCAAATAAATCCTTTTTTCTTTATTTTCAAATCGCACATTCCATAAGAAACAAATTAGATAAAAATTCACAGTAGCAGCCGATTCTTTTCAAATTTTTCGCACGTAGTTTGCCATCTCTTCAGTTGACGGAGTTTGTCCCGGATGTAAAAGGTTAATCCCAATCTTCCAATCATAATGTTCACGTGACAAGCCTGTTATTGTTGATGACTTTTCCCTGCTTTCACCAACCATACACGCACTTTTCCAGAAAAACGATAGAACAAAGAGTTAAAAGAATCATTTTTATGAATGTAGTCTTTAATAGCATGGAAAAAGCAGTACCTGTCAGTCTTAAAGAATGGAAAGTAGACCATTAAATGCTTTTAACTTTCTATATATGTTGAATGGAAGTTATTGTTAAACCATTAAAATGATTAATATGAAAAGAATATAATAAACTAACTACATGCATAAGTAATACATTATTGTTACATTTCGAAGGAGAAATGTTTCTTTTTTAACTGCAGTTGAAGAGATTTTCTGTTCTTTTTCAGATCGTTAAATCTGTTCTTTATTTGTTTTCTTATAAAGAAACGAATGAAAGCTTCCAACTCTTACATTTTGCTTTCACTGTCTTCAATGAAATTTAAAATGTTTCTTAAATTCGTTTGAGTTGTTTAGATTTTATTTGTTCTTTTCTCTGAATCGAATTTCCAATTTTCGTTTCTTCAAAAACATGGTTTATTGAGTTCATTTTCTGTTAAATTGTTGTTATCAAATAGCTTCTTTCTAAGAAATTTGATGCTACGCTTGATAAGTTAGAATATGCGATTCTTCTGATTTGAAATTATTCTGAATAATACATGATTATTTATTGTGATTTCCCGATGAATGTATTCGAAATTATTTTAAATAACACACGAACACTTATTTTGTTTTCCCTGTGAATGTTCTTTAACTAGTTTTGATCAATTATTTAAAAGTATTAAGTTGGTTATTTAATTTTTATCCTATAATTTTTATTAAATATCTTTTAAAAAGGAAATATTAAAAGAATAAAATACCACATGCTAACAAATACTTAGATCGAACTTGTATCAATAGGTCTAAGTCAACAATCTTTTATACACGAAATGTTTACGAAAACTATTCTGCATTTCTTTTCATCGGGTATTAATGTAGTTTTTCCATTTATGAATATACTCGTAATTCCTATATATCCGTTAAATTTGTACAGTGTCTATATAATTTAAAGTATACATGTATAGAAATTATTATTATCATTAAATACTCTCGAAAGTAACCAAGACTCACCAGAATCCAGTAAAACTAACTTTTTCATTTTATATTTATTTTGCTGTATTAAATACTAGCCGTTGTACCCGAGGCTCCGCTGGCATTTATCTAACTACTCTGTACTAATAATACCTAATTAATTACTACTTTAAAAAGCATCGAATAAACGACACTTTTGGTCTCCTCCTTTGGAGCATATACGTAAAGATTGCTTGGAGTTCTCATTCCAGAACATGCCATGGGAGACACAAACTTAATAATGGGAGATTTATTTGGCATCGTATACTCATCCCAAATAATAAGTTTGCAATTGTTGGACAATCGCCTTAACAGACCTTTTGCTTATATTGCATGTAGGATTCTCTGTGTGAGCTAAGACCAGAGGTAACTGTAGAGGAGAATGTGCTCTGCGGTCACCATCTAAAAGTCTGATGCTATTCTTGATGGAGCAAAGGCAAGAGCTATATGACAGTTAAATTGAATTTCAGCATGGATCAAATTAATTAAAAAATGTTGTTTCAGTTTTACATGAGACTTCAAGTAAGAGAGGGGTTCATCGTCCTCTTCAGCAATCAAATCCCCCATTACTTCATGAGCTGTTGGCTGATCTTTTGTTAGCCAAGGTTTATTTGTTCCCACCATATCTTGTACAAAATTCACATCGTAGTTTGTAATATGAAACAAATCGCCGTTCAAAGCACCATATATTGAATAGTAGACATAGAATACACGCTATAACAAACTTTTCCCACTAATTGGTAAACAACTTAATATCAACTGCTACTAAAAACCAACAATTCCAAAATTCAGCAACGCTCAAATAAATATTCACTACGCAAGATGCAACGTGGTCACGATGGAATGCCAACGTGAATAATTTTGTAAAATATGTTGGGTTGAATTCATATTTTTGTGAAAATATGTAT
The DNA here is from genome assembly GCA_013235015.1 of Araneus ventricosus. NCBI lineage: Eukaryota > Metazoa > Arthropoda > Arachnida > Araneae > Araneidae > Araneus > Araneus ventricosus. The sequence continues at coordinate 89,105 of BGPR01004589.1, read as the reverse complement.
AAAATGTGTATTTTGGTTAAATTTTGTGATCCGCATTCGCACCTTATTATATTAAAAGCCTTGATATCCAAATGATATGACAGTAGTGGGTAACAGGGAAAATTATTCATGAATTCTAGATGCTACAAAGGTAAAAGGAGACCGAAAATTTGTAGTTACAAAATTTAAAGTTAAAAGGAAATGAAAATGAAATTGTCCAAAGAAGGCAAATTAATTTTAGCATTAACAAAAACACTTGAGAGATTAATAAGTGAAATAGGTTTAAAATGACAACAAACAAACACGTTATAAATTGTGTCTCAAATAATTTTGAAAAGTGATTAAAAGTCAAAGAGATAGTGGTACAAAAGTGAAACATGTAGCGTTGAGGAGCTATTTTTTTTTACTTTTAATATGGTTCGAAAATAATTTTGTGCCTTATGTTCTGAAGTTACTGCGGAAAAACGTTCTAGAAAGTTTTTAAAAGCGTAATTAATCCTTTCAGGTTCGAAGGAACATGTGTATCAGATTTCTTTCTAAACAGACATTGCTTGTTTTAGCTATAGATTCCGAACATAATATTTGGATTTTGAGTTCTAATCATAAGACAGTATGTTCTAATAAGGAAAAATAATGCCTGGGATATAGATATTAAGAAGGGAAAAGAAAATGAGGCCATAAACCCAGTAGTTAAAAAAATGCAAAGGTCCCCTTTTCTGTCCGTTGATAGGTTTTAAAAAGTATGATTTTGAAGGTTGTGCGAGAACATAGACAATTAAATAAAAACTAAAAATCTTATAGATTAACTATAATCTTATTTAATGAATTTATTTGAACTATAATATTATTTAATGAGATAAAGTTGAAAAAAACAGTCACTTAAAAGACAGGTATGCATTAGAAATTTAAAAGTGATAAAATCTGTGACAAAATTAAGGCAAACTACAGAAGACGTTGCAACGATTTTAAAAAGCAGTGTTTAAATGTAATTTACCGCACGCGCGTATTAAAAACTGCGAAATTCTGCGTGCGAAAGAGAAAAATATCTAAAGAAAGCAATTTAACATTGGCAAAAGCACGTGAATGCCAGATGTGATTAGGTTTAAGATTGCAACAAACGAAAGCATTCTTACAAATTGTGTTTAAATTAATTTTTAAAATTGATTATAAATGAGAAAAAAATCATATAGAAATGGAACAGGTGTCACTGAAAAGCTATTTTTTTTCATTTTAAGAGGGTGTAAAAATAGTTTCTGAGCGATGAGAGGTTCCAAAGTTATGGCGAAAAAACTTTAAACCTTTAAACCCCCTTTAGGTGGAGCTAGCAACTTTTTAATTGCGTAGTTAATCCTTCTAGGTACTAAGGAACATATGTTCCAAATTTCGTTCTAATCCGTCAAGAGGTGTGGAATTGTATAAGGTTCAAACACACAAAAAAAACAACAAGCAAACAGACGAATTTTATATATAGATTGATGCTGAACGTTTTCTTTGAGGGCAAGGGGCAACGTCCGAGCAGCAAAATTCGTTACCCTTTTTTCTATCCTTATTATAAATTATTTTAGCAATCTAAGAATTGTGTTTTGATGAAGAGTTCTTTCTGTTACTTAATATTTTTATTGTCAAAACTACAAAACGAAAATCGCAACCTGAATCTATCTTATATTGGAATGAAAGACTAACTTGTAAGATCTCGTACCAACCTCTTTAAAAATCGGAGTATTGTTGGAAATTTTTAGATCTCACTCTTTGCAACAACCTTTTAACACTTTTCCAAACACTATTCCATCTTTCAAACAGAATCAAACGATCCATTTTAAGTTATAAATAAAAACAAAACGATTACTGATGTAAGACGGCCATTCAATTTCAATCACCATATCTATAATAATTGTTTTTGCCTATCTACCGTTAACATCTAATAAAAAAGAAGGCATCCATACAGGGCATCTATAAATGATCTTTTCATAAGAAACAAAGCTTAATGTTACGGTGCGATCTTCGAGTTCTCTTCGAAAGTAGTACCATCGTAGGCGACCAACATTCGATTGTTTCCGCATTGCTAGAGCTCACACTACCAACGTATCAATCATCTGTATTCTATGTTTAACCTGTGTATAATAGATTCTATATCAGCGCATCATTGTCTTTACGAGATGAATTGGTCATTTTGAATGAAAGTTTCTATCTTTACATCGTTTATAAATCTATATTTATTTGATGAGTAATCATGTGTTTTAGTTCTCTTAATCATAAATAAAATTTTTTGCTCCTCTGACTTGGAAGAATTGGCGAAATTGTAGACTCTGATGGGTTTTCTTTGTCTTTAAGTTTTATCCCAACCAGATTTTTTTCTGATTTTTAAGCGGTCTGAATTATCTTAGTGTTGTTGACAGCTGCATACCCCAAATGTGTTATAAGAATATAGGTATTATGAATTCAAGTGAAGCATACTGAATCGTAAATAGTTTTTTAAGAAAAATGTTAAAGATTTTGTTTGTCATAATATTATTTTCTTATCAGCAGTTGTGTTTATAATTATTGGCGTGCCTGATATGCTTAAAGTAATTATTACGAAGATAATCATGAAGTGCTATTTAAAAACTTAACGAACCCGACTCAATAGTCACTACCTCCGCCAGGCGTTTTGATTTACAAATAGTCGTTATATGAAATATAGTTTTCTACTTCGTTAATATTTCATATATAAGAAAGAAAATTTTGTCAAATGTACTACACATTAATGAAATTTATAAGTTGCTCTCTTAAGTGAACAGTTATAATTAAAAAAAATTAACAAAGATATTAACTATAAATTAATTAGTCAAAAATTAAGTAAAACTCTTTCTTCTGTTTCTTTTTTATACTTTTTCTTTTTTTACCTTTTAATTTATATTTCTATTATATATCTCTTAAATGAAAATACTAATAACTGCATCAGCAGTTTTGTGAATAAAACTTTCTAAAAATTTTTGAAAAGAGAAATAATGTGGTTTATATAGAAGGAGATGGTTCTTTCTTAATTGAAGAAGTGTCGAGAAGTCCAAATATCTTGGTTTTACTTGTATCATCCAATATGCTGGAACCGGAATTATCCATATTATATAATATCCGTTGAAGTTACTTTCAATTTCCACCCATGACAATTATAGAAGATCGAAACGACTTACGTCTGCTAGAAGCACTTGTTCAATGCAAAAAAGGTGAAATTCCTCTTTTATGGAATAGAATTTTGAGTCTAATCTTCTGTTTCACCATTCAAGATGCAGGCTAGGTATCCAAGATACAGGCAAGATAGGCTAGCGATGAGGTCTAGACCAAGTGAGTGGTCTTGGATAGATTAATCTAGGCAAAACAAGGAAGGAACTCGAAATGCATTTTATTTAAAT
>BGPR01004589.1:32211-71861 GCA_013235015.1 Araneus ventricosus | reverse complement strand
GCAGGAAGTGGATTTTAGTACTTTTATCAACCGAAAATTAATACATGCATCACCTGCTTACTTCCTTAAAATTAGAATAATTAAGTAAGAAAATATTTTCAGTTATTCCAAAAATAATTATCTCACTGTTAAATCAGTAATGCAAGCTACGATTTTTTTATATTCTTGAATTAAATATCAAAGTATTCAGATTCGTTTAAAACTCCGCATTACGTACATTGGTTGTTCGAACAGTTTCTCAGAGAATAAAAGAATTGTTGCAGTATGTTCTTTTGGAAGCAGTTAAACTTTGTATGTGTTTTTAAGTAGTTTAACGATAAATACATCTTTCTTGAGTGTGAGATTTCAGCTGATATAATTTTCTATTGAACTATAAAGGAGATTTTTAACGTGACATAAGATGTAAACATGAAGGGTAATTATTTTAAGGTAAAAGAATTTCTATAACTATTTTGAACTCGAATCAAGAATGAATAAAGATCAAAACTCCACCTCTAAGTTTTAAATATATTCGAAAATCGAAAACAATATCTTTGACGGAAAAACTGTTGTAACTAACACGTTTAAATAACGGATCTCAACCTATTATTTTTCCAGTCTTTTTTTTTACACATTCGTAAGGTTGAGTTTTTTCAGGATGATTCGTTTTATTATTACATTTTTAGAACGTTTTACTTATCTTCCTGTTTGAAGTATCAAAACTAAAAAAACTTATTCGTTTCTTTTTTTGTTTGTTTATTTGCTTATTCCAAGTACCAATAGTAAATGCTCCCCCTGGAAGTTTTAGAAAAAACATATACAAGCTTTTGAAAGTTTTTTTCTTAGTTCCTTTTTTTCTCTTCACTTTACTTTATTTATGCATATTTACTACGCTTCATCTTTTTCTCCCTCACAGTCGGAATAAAATATACTGAAGTCTGATAGGTAAAATTTGTGGGAAATTAAATGGCATTAACACACATCCGTTAAAATGAAGGACATTCCTTTTCAAAACTAAAAAATGATAGAATTATTTTAATTGGTCTTTCCTGGATAAAAACGATTTGCCAATTTTTAGACATAACTACTATAACTTCGTGAAAATAAAGAATTTAGATACTTCTAAATTGTACGATTTTTAAACTACTCGCAAAATTTTGCTCCGAAATATTTAATTTCTTGACTCTCTGCTAGATTTCTTCCAAATCTAAGTGGGAAAAATCGTGTATCTCAGGGTTGATGTTCTTTTTAGATTTTGCTCAAAAAAAGCTTTAAAATCACGCTTAAGATGTTAATTCATATTTCCTCGAAGCATCGTCTTATGTTCTTTGGAAGTTTTTCGCAGTGGTAAGCTTTAATAAGTTGGGAACTCATGCTTATATTTTCTGTGATGATGTAATTTATATATAAAGGTTAATAAAGAAATTTCTGGGTCTTTAAAATAGCGCCTACGCTAAAGCAGAAAATTACTTGAATCGTGTTTAATCTGTAAGATGATGTAATGAAATAAATATTCGTATTCTAACGGCGGAGGAAATCACGAAAAACCTGTTGAGATGGAACTGTGCATATAATGAAAACGTACAATACGGTAAATGATTTATATGTACCAGTTTAAGTTTAGTTATTTTAATTAATATTTTCTTAATTGATGTCAAACTGTCAATATCAAATGAGTTGCTTGTATTTCGATTTTTATCCCGTTTGTTTTAAACTGCAAAATAGAAATAAATATTTTTCCTTTTACTTCGTAATGAATAATGTTGGAGGCATATGATAATACGCATAAGAATGCTATAAACAAGTGGCGTATCATAAAACAACTTCCAAATTTCTAAAATTACAACACGTGCATAAGTACTATTTAATATACTGACAACTGTGACATATTTCTGAAAAAGAACCTGAATGCGAAAATGTAAAATTTATAAATAATGCTGTTTGCATAGATACAACAAATGAGACTAACATTTCAATAATGGTAAATGCAAACTTTTAATTGATATTAAATTCAAATATACTAAATGTTAAGATATATTGCTAATTAATAACCTGATAACGGAGACAGAGCAAGTGCTGTAAGCAGCCATCTTTGGATGAAGCCTGTGAGGAACAGGAACTTCCTCGTTAACTAATGAAATTGTTTTAATTGAAGTACATTTTACTACTGCAAAAAATCATTTCATGGACTAATAAATTTGAACTAATAAGGCTTTTGATTTTTTATCAATATTTATTAAAATATTTTAATTAACATTCCAAATCGAATTCCAGTCTCCTTTCCATACTCACGCTTTACGATTCTTGTTTTTTATTTGAAAGAAATTAAAACAAATAAAGATAAAAATTTCAACAATGGTAATAAATGCAAAACTTTAATTAAAATTTAGTTTAAATATTAAGAAGCATTGCTGATTAATAACATGACAAAGAAGCTAGAGGAAGTACTGTAAGAAGCCGTTTGAATACCTTCGGTTCCAGCCTGTGAGGACCAGAAACTTCCTCATTAACTTATGAAATTCTTTTAAGGCGACCAGGGACCTTCAAAATTCATTTTTTAAATTTTCAACTAATCAATTTGTAATTTTGCAGGCATTAATAAAAATACTATATAAGACAACACACAAAATTTCACTGCAATATATTTATTTATTTCTGAGTTATTAGTTTAAATGTAATTTTTAACAACAATTAATGTCGTCTATGATAAATGTTCCAGGTAATTCAATTTTTGTCCAAATTTCATGACATTTTATTTCAGTATAAAAGCATATATAGGGAAGAATTTTTGGCATTAATATATAAGGGTTTTTTTTATTAAACTGTAAATATTTTCTTCCATAACAAATATCGGACATATTTTTTTCCGAAATCAATATTTCTAGTTATTATGTGTGTTCATTTTCAAATTCCTTTCTGAAACATAAAAATTAATCCCAATTTTTGTTTGAAAAGCGTTAGAGTAAGATTGTAATTAAAAATTACATTTATACCCACAACTCAGAAATAAATAAATATATTGCAGTGAAATTGTGTGTGTTGTCTTGTATAATGGTCTTATTAATGCCTGCAAAATTTCAAATTGATTAACTCAATTTTTTTTAAAAACTGATTTTGTAAGTCCCTGATAGCCTTAATGTAATTACATATTACAACTGCAAAACATTATTTCTTGTACTAATAATCTTTCAGATTTATTCGTCAATATTTATTAAAATATTTTAATTTACATTCCATATTGAAGCCCATTTTTCTTTCCATACTGACATTTTTCAAATCTTATTTTCCATTTAAAAGAAATCTGGATTCCTTTTCAGTTAGAGCATTTGTAAACTATCTGCGTTTAATATTTTTTTTCTTCTCAAACTCTCCTGCAAGAGCAATAATTCAAGTGACCAAGCAGGTGGAACTAATTGAGCAGATGGTTTGGTGACATCCATTCTTCATATTCTCTCTTGTTCTTCCGTTTCCTGTATAACAGTAAGCTTCCATTCGTTATAATCAATACTAATAAATCAGCCACATTTACAGATAAGAGAAAGTTAAAATGGGGCAATCTCAATAATTTGGTGTTGCTTTGAATCGGTTTGAATTATTTGATAATTATTTTGAAATTGCAAAATTTTTGCGGTATTCATTTATCTTCTTTTCATATTAGAGTATTTTTTTAAAGTTTGACATTCGAAATATTGGAAAATGAATAATGCTTGTATGATGGTATTATTTTTGGAGTCAAAAATATAAGATTGATTGTTTTTAACTGGATTACCACGAAATCGCATGATTAAAAAGATCGATCAATACGATGGCTTGACATCTGGAAAAATATTTCTTGATAATGCAGTTTGACATTTTAAACTCCATCTTCAATACAACGTTCTTCTGTGCTGTATTTAATGTCACTGTTATCTTTCGAACGAATTTTGCTTTGTTCTGAAAATCTTAATTTTTATTCTAAAATCTTTACACTAAATCTTTATTTTTATTTTAGGTGTATTGGAAGAAGCCTCAAAATCTCGATATTGCAGAAGAATGTGATGAAAATGCGGCTATGAATAAAGTAAGAGAATTTTTTTTTATAAAACATCAATTAAAACCAATAAAATTAAAATTTCCATCTGGTATAAATGTTTTTATTTACTGAATGCTTATGATACTACACAAATATACGTAAATATTTCTAGTATGCTTTGTGAAAGAAAGCAGACGAGATTATAAATTTTTTTTCAAACTTCTTTATATTTTGTATAAACTTTTTCATTATATTCTTCAATTTATAACTAACTATTCCTTCAATTAATTATCTATGTGTTAGAAAATTCTACAAATATAAAAATCAGATTTTCACTAATAATTTTTTCAATAAAATCCGTTATTAAGTTTTGTCTTGCACGGTTATATCAAAATATTATTGACATAAAACATTAAGATTTAAAAAACAGTTTCAATGACGAGAAGTTTGCAATCTTTACATTTGAAAATTCTTTAACATCAGTAGTATATTAGAATAAGTATGATTGTAAAATTTAAAAATTATCCTTCTTTCCTTTAAAACAAAACCAAGTTCCAGTACTCAAGTCCATAGTATTTACAATGTCCATAGTATTTTTTCGAAACAGAAATTTTAGATTTTATAGCTAAATGCTTAAATTTATTTCAACAATTCATTTCATAAGAGGCAAAAAGTTTAAGAGAAGATCGTACTAGGTCAATAGATTCTGAACATTCGATCTATAAAAGTGTTGGACACATATATGAATTATTTTTGAATTTTTTAACTGTACTGGTTACTACCGCTAGCTGATTTTGGTAATATTAAAACAGAAAATTATTTTTAACATCGAGAAATCTTTAAAGTACAGAAAAAGTTCCCGAAAAATAAACACCAAAAAATAATGAATCGGTATGCACAGAGAAATAAAATATTGTAGCATTCAGCCTATTTCACTGGCGAGATTTGTAAAAATTTATTCTACTTTGTATCACTAAATGGCATGAACACAAACAAGCCATGAAATTTCATCATTTGTCTTCTTCCACCATTCATTACATGCAGTCATATTTTGCTTATCTTCTGCGCGTTCTCTTCATTCCTGTTTGACGATATCAACTGTACGTTGCTGTGAAAGTGCCGTACATGCTTTGATGGTATCGAATTTAAAATAATCTTTCTTTCATGGTTGGCACTTTATGCATACACAGGAACTCTCCTATCTTCTCTTTACAGAAAAGATCATTAAACCCTAAAACTAAATGGGGCACTTAACCTCTTTGCAAGTAAATCACGATTAACAGGTGGGTAATATGAAGTTCGTGAGTGTTTTAGAGCATGCGCGACAGTCAAGAACCAATTCGGAATCATCTGCTAAGGCAGCACGATATTGTTGCCAACAAATTGTTGCGAATTTCACGAATCGATAAATTTGGAGGGATTTCCCGCGTTTTTGCATGCAGGATATTGATTTTCATCCCGGAAAAGAATTATCGATGATTTTTCAATGGATTTTCGACCTTAGGCATGCAAGATATTAATTTTTCCTGTCAAAAACGACGTAATTATTTTTGCATGAAGAGTAGGAAAAAGAACAAGTGATTTGTGAATATAATTTGTAAAAATGGTTTAAAAATAAGAATGATGTTTCTAGAGTTGTTTCGCACAAAAGGCGCTGAATTTAATCTGATATTTTTTTCGATAATAACTACTTAAAATCAATCAATAGCCAAACCATTTGGAGAACAGGAAATAAGTTTCGTCAGTTCTATTGTAAATTAGTAATATTTAAATTATTTCCTGGAATCGGAAAAAAATCTTCCTGAATATGAAATGGAAGTTATATATTTCAGATCTTTTGACGACGTTTGAGTTTTTACGCTAACACATGTTCGTCTTCATTTCGATTATATTTATCACACTCTAGGAACTGGGATACATTGCCGGTTTTTTTTCTATTTATATATATTCTTTAATGAATATAATTTTAGCCCTCTATTCTAAAGCATTACTACGCAGAATATCGTAGTATATTTCAGATGCATCATTGTGATTAACTTAAAATTTCAATTCTATTTTTAAATAAATTAAGCTACTTCATTTGACTAAGTCAATACTTCGGATTATATTTTATTTGAAAATAATTTACTCTGTCATTAACAAAATTTAAACATCATTGAATTAAAAATCATTGTTTAAAAAAGCTATTAATTATGCTTTATTCTTGTCTATTCTTTTTTGAATAACCGTTCGCATATAAAAAGATGTGGCAAAGGATAAAAATTGATAATCTATTTTTTGATTATTTTATTAATTATATCAGTTCGTAGAATAATCCGTTAAAATCCGCTCAATATTTGAACTGATCAGAGGAATTTGAAACAATTAACTATTGAAAAAAATAAATTCAGCCAATTATAGCAGTGACATTAGATATTATTTGCGAAAGCAGACAAAGTGCAAAAAACTGAACACTTATAAAAAAAAAGCAATAAATTTCATTTATTCCCGCTCCTACGATCTGGAAATCAAGAATTTTTTCGAATCCATTTCACTATTTTGTTTACACTTGTTTTCAAACCCCGTATCAGCTCTATAACTCTATTATCATTTGAGGTAACTTTAAATGAGGTAACTTTAACTCGTTTTCAAACTCAATTCACCACCCACGCATTAGAAATTGAGGTTGAAAAGAAGCTATAAGTAGGTCAAATCGAACCTTACAAAAAGATCCTTAACATTAGAAATAAAAAATACAGCGGGGGTTTTGTCCCGTTCCCGTTTTCTATTTTCTCTTGTGTGTCTGTCCCGTTAAAATAGTTAACTTCATTAAAGGCTTATCGCTTCCGTAAGCAGAGGTGGTTTTGTTTTCTATGGACACGCCCTTTGGCAATGTTGACATATCTGTAAGTTATGCATACACTTAGTAGTAGGTTCTTTCCCTCTTTCACTTCTTCCCTCCCCACATCCTTGTCACGTGGTTTTGAGGTATGAGGACAGAGCTCTTAACCTTGAAAAAAGATGCTCTGATGTTAGGCTCTAAAAGGTTATTTGGCAACGTGCAGAGGAAGAACACCATCTAAGGTAAGTGCTAACTTTCTTCAGTGTGAACACTTTTCAATTTTTGAATTTCAGTCTGTAAGAGTTCTTTTTATTTAGGGGTCGTCTCTTAAATTGAAAAATTTTCTCTTTAATAGTAAAACATTCTATCATCTAGATTCATCTATGATTTTTTTAATAAGTTAATTTAAAAAAATAATGAAGTCCCAGTAGTTTAATCTTAAGCAGTTTTGGAACGTCACTGGTATTCAGAGTAGAGAATCATTAACTTTTTTCCAATTTTGTTTTTTCAAATAACTGAAGGTTAATTAGCCTTTATATGAAAAGGAGGTAAAAATTACACGAGACTATTTTAAGAAAGTTTTTCAAGAAAGTTATATGCATTCTCATATATCAGTACCGTGTTGGAAAAAATCGAATGCTTTATTTTTATTATTCGATTTTCTCTGTTTTTGTTACTTAATTATTTTTATTTTCAAATCTGACAGTTGTATAATTGGTATGGCCATGTAGGAGCTGGTTGGATAACACCCTTATTGACGAATTTTTTTCACATTTTATAAAGCGGTTTGGATTGTTGTCCGTCATTTCTTTTTTGAAGCAATTTTGAAGCGCATAAAATCTAAAATCACTGAACTTGCCATTGCTGTAAGTCTGAAAAAAATACCACAATTTCAAATAAATATAATCTGGTCATCTTTAAGCAGCGGTGTTTTTAAATTGCTATCCATTTGCACTAATGTTTTCGTCATGAGACATGTAAATACGAAATATTATTGCGCGAATTTTCTTTACACCTGCAACATCTAGTCATGGAATCTAGTCAAATGTTTAAAAGCTCCTAGTGTCATTTTCATTGGTAAGGATATGAATGTTACCAAAGTTTCTAAAAAATCAAATCTAAACTCACGAGAATTTAGTGAAATTGCTGTTTTGAATTAAAATGCTGATTTTTTAAAATCTTATTTTTCTGATGCATGTTTATTAGTTATGAAATAACTTAAGTGAAAAAAAAGAATATTTATAAGTTTATAGCTCTTGTCATATGTTAAATACTTTTATGAATTTAAAAATGTTTGGCACAATTTTGTATCTGTGTGTGTATGAATGGAAAAAAAATACTTTCTCTCCAGATTATCGATATAATTTAATTTTTTCTAGGCAATATTTGCATTTGATGTAAATTTATTTACTCTGAAATGTGGCTTTTAAGGCACTCAATTGTTCTTCTTATTCTATTATTATTTTATTCTTATTTTTGTATTTATTTATTTTTAATTTTTATTTCTTTTCATTTCAACAATTCGATGAAATCACTGTTGATATTGTTATTTTCGAGCTAATATATCAACTTTTATGGAATCACTTTTATTATTTTTCAAGAACTCCACTTGTTTAATTATTTACCCTTCATATTGTTTTTAAGCACTATCTGCTGCAGAAAAAAACGGGTGTTTTTGTTTGTTTGTTTAACGCTAATGCATTTTAAGGGCATACGCCAACCATTTAGAAATCACTCTGTTAATAAAATATGCCGTTGCTCCAATGTTAACATTCTTTGACTTTCTCTTATTTTGGAATGCGCATTTTTCATTTTCTTTAATGTTTGAAATCTGATGTATTCTTCATTTCTGATAAATTTATTTACCCTTTATAAAATATAAAATGAAAATTATATGATTATTTTTATATAATTAATAATAGTTAAAATGACTTAATGATACTTTATCGAACGATAATGGTAGAAATAAAAATTTAGATCTACTGTATTTAATAGCATTGGATGCACAATATATTCAATGTATATTTAATTCCAAACGCTATTCTACACAAATCCAACTGTCCCACTAAAAGGCATAAGCGGAACTAAAAATTGCCTTGAATTTTACTTATTATAAAAGGCTGGAGTTAGTCTTTTGTTCGGAATTCGAACAGAAATATTAACAAAACATTTTAAGACAGGGTCTTTCCTGGATGGAAACTGATTTCAACATGGAATAAAGCGTTTTCTATGAACCAGAGGTTGAAAATACCAAGATTTCTTACTATCCTTGTCCTCAATTTCAAAGGTGGAAATGTGATCTCAAATTTTATTGGTCAGCAATAACACAAAAAGAATATAACAAGCAAACTAGACGAGTTTCTCTTGTGCCGGTTTCGGTTTTCTTTTTCTCAAGGTAATTTTGTCGAAGCATTTTATTATTTAATTTTCCAAATCCTGTCAGTTAATTAAACTTGATTTCTAGTCTGTCATTACCAGAACTTAATTTATCATATTGGGTTTAAAATTTTTGAAATATTACATCGAATATTACAAGTATTTATCTTCCTAATTCTAATTCAAACCTGAAATTTTAGAAAAAATGCAAAGATGATAGAGAATTAGATAAATGATGAGGATGAGGAATATTCATTTATAATTAAGATGCTCATTTATTTATATTCCAAATGAATGATTTTTTGACGAACATTAACTATTTCTAACAAAATTAAATGTTATATAATGACGAATAATTATAGAAGATTGGTAGTCTTTTTCAAAATCTAGTAAGAACGTTTTAAATAATTATATACTTAAACATCTTACTCTCTACATACCAAAATAAATACTCAGTGCGAATTCAGATTAGGCTATGTATCGTTGCTGTAGTCTAAGTGGCTTCGTCTGCTTGCTGTTATAATATCTGAGGCTGCATTCTTAGCACGTCTTAGTTTGTTTAATGTCTAAGAGCTTGAGAGAGTATAATCTGATATCGTTTCTTTTTTTTCGTTAAAATAACACTAAGCAAATGTAAGACAAATTCATAAGAGTGAAAATGTTTTTTTAAGATTTGTCTCCTAAGAGATTCTCTCTTTGATCTACTTTTGGAAAATTATTATTTTATGTGCCTTGTGGAGATATTAACTTTTTGCAACATGCCATCTTTTAGTCGGTGATGTGTTTTGAATCCTTGGTAAAATGATAAAAATATAAAGAATATTTTTTTAATTATAAGAAACATTTTGGAGGGAATTCTAAGTTTTTATGTGAACTTTTTTATTCTCTATTCTTTATTTTATTCTCTTCTTTATTCTCTATTCAATCTTGGTCAAAGAATCACAAATACAACATTGTACTCACGAAGCGTCTAAAGGAATCTTAGCATCCGGAACAAAATTACTTTTTGGGTTTTCTCTTCAAGATTTCTCTCAGAATTTAGATATTATGATTCCAGATAAACTAACAAATTTATCCAATTATAAGCTTTTATATTAATTTCATAAAATGTATTTAATAATTTTGAAAAATAGTTAACACATTTAATCAATGGTACATTTCACAATGATACGTTCAATATATTGAATTGGATCACATATTGAATCCGATAATAATAAATGCAATAAATACCACCGTATTTAAGATTTTCATTGGTCACGAGTAGTCATATACTTGTAAATCATCACGAAACATTCTCAGATTAATGGACCTTTTATACTCACTCTTCAGAAGCTTTGTGAGGCCTCAACTGATCACAGCTGAAAATGGGTTAGCGTTGTATTACAGTTCGGCAAAGCATTCATAAAAACTATTGCTTTTAGGGATTATTGAAATGAAAAGCTAAGATTTTCAAAATAAATATAAAATGCGAAAACAAAGGTGAAGAAAACTAAGGAAATGGAAGGAGATCCATTTGTAATTGACGCCTGTTGAGAGCTGAAAGAAAATCATTTTTCCTAATTTCGCAAAGCTCGTGTGAAACTATTATCCTGTGAACATGATTCAGAAGGAAAAGTAGCCAAACCTTACTCAGATAGTAGTAATGTTAGATATTTTATTGTATTACGATAGAATTTTCAGCTATATTGCAATTTTAAAAAATTTTTATTGTATATGGAGTCTAACTGCGAAAGGCTCATTCTCCGATTTTTTTTTTTTTTTCGAAAATAAGATTTTGATAGATTATAGTTGTCGGTGTTGATCTCCATACTTTCTCTCATTGTCAAAATAAATACATCATTTAACCTATTCAAAAAATTAAACAAGATAACATGAAACTATTTTCAATGATTTTAAAAGATTTTTTTTTCTTTTGCTAAATTTTGGAAAGTGTCAGTTTTGCAGTTAGACCAATTATAGGCCAATTTATAAATTTACCTTCTGGATAAAAAAAACACTCATTGCAATATAAGATACTAATTTTCGCCACTTTTGGTCTTTCTCGCTTCCAAAGTTTGTGTGCAGTCTATAAGTTTGCAGTCCATTACTCCCTGTTCTGAATTTAACTATAACCAGAAAGAGTGGCCTCCCCTAAACTTTCTAGTATACATCTCAAAAATGTGTCATTTCCCCTCCCCTTCATGGATAAAAATTCGAACCTACTGTAAGCCAGAATGCAATGACTATCGGAAGGTTTTTCATTGTAGCTTATAGCAATTGTAAAATATTTAGGTGAAGAATCAAATTCAAAGAGATGCGTATGTATTAAAACTTAGCAATTTTTATTTTCTATCACACTCTGGCAAGCTCCGCTAATGCCAGGAAAAAAACAGGAGAAAATGACCTCGTTCGCTACGCAAGTAAAAAACCAGTACCCAAACCTTCCAGTACGCAAGTAAAAAAATTGAATATGCAATTTGGATGCCTTTTTTTCAACCGATTGAAACGAAATTTGGGCGCAGATCTATAATTAATGTTAGCAACTGTCATACCAATTTTTCATTTTCTAAGCCAAAGGGTTTAGGAGATATAATTTTTACAAGTATGCGAATATACAGTCCGACAGACAGTCAACCCTTTGACGGATTTGGTCCAAACTTTTATGCGGACCTACATTCCTGAAGATAAAACTGTGTACCAAATTGTATCTATCTAGCTTTTCAAGTTTTTGAGTTATAGTGTTCACATAAACGAGGACAGACAGACTTCCCATAGACGGATTTTGTCCAAAATTTGATAGAAACCTACAAATTATGTGTCAAAATCACATACCAAATTTCATCCCCGTAGCTCTAATAGTTTTCGAGTTATCGTGTTCACATACGCACAGACAGACATAATTCCAAAATTGTGTTTTTCGGACACAGGGAGGTCTAAAACGTGGAAATTCGCCAAAATCTCGAGTTCGAATTTTTTGACGATTACAATACTTTCTCTTTGTATACTTCGTACACGAGAAAGTAAAAAGAATGCTATCAACAGTTCAATATCAGAAAACTTCTCAATTAATATTCGTTTCATAAGAAGAACTCCTCGTTCAAAATATTAAAGTGATAAAGTTTTTATTATGTGTTATATTTAGATGTTAGGAAATACCTTGACAAACAAGTGGAATTTGTTCAAATTCTATGCTTCATTTTGCACTTATTACTTTATTTTAAAGTGGTAAACATTTTTTAGTGAAAGGATCGTAACGGAAAAAATTCAGAATTAAGTGTTGATTGTTAAGCATACTGAATTCATTTTTGATTCTTAAAACCCCATTCTATAACTTTCAAATTAGAATTTTAAATTTCTTTGCATTTTGTTTCTTCTTGGGGAGAAAAGTCAACAGGGGAAAAAGTAAGATGACGATTCTTTAAACATTTTACGAAAAAGAAAATTATGTCATTTTTATTTTTAAAATATTATAACATCCTTCTTATTATCTTAATTAAGTGTATTTTAATTATTATTTTGTGTATTTATATTTATTGATTGATGAAACGGGGTCATAGGTTTTCTTGTTTGTATACTTGCTTCCGAAACAGAAAGACTACATATCTGTATGCTCGTGCTGCCATCTAGTGTTACGTGTGTCTGATTTTATGTAATTGTGATTTGATATAGATATTTTTTTAATTTGAATATGCCTTGAAACCGTCTCCTTGGAATAATTATTTATTTTCCATGTTGCCATTAGAAAACCTAAAAATTTAAGAAATCAAACAGCAATTATAAACCATCTGTATAATAGGTGATTTTAGACATATTCATGATTTTTTTTTTTCGTTTTGTTCGGTTGCATTGCGTGTAAATAAAAAATGAAAAAGCTAGATGGTTGAAGTTTCACCATATTTTATCCATCTAGTTCGTTTTGCTGCGCATATATCGCGCGAATAAAACCATGGACAGAAAAGGAAAACGAGGAACACATAAATAGAGAAAAATAATTCCCAAAATCATTTTTTCTGACACAGTGAAGTTTAAATCGTCGGCATTCCTTAAAATCTGGAGTTCGAGTTTTTTGACGATTACAATACTTAATCAATGTGTACTTCGTATACCAGAAGATCATCACAATTTAAAAGTTTTTGCTGCTGATATTAAGTTCAGAGATGTTTCACATACTCTATAATTCTTCGAAAAACGTAATGAGCGAACGTTTTCGTTAATTTTTCCTTATTTCAACTCCAGAAATTAATTAGTCCGTTGCTGTTTAATTACAGTCCATTTTCATGGAGGCATCGACGAAAGGTAAGATAATAATATCAGTACTTCATGTCTCTGAAAAAATAAAATCTCATCAACAGTTTGGTTAAAATTGTTTACTGGAAATAATTTCGAGTTAATTTCGAAATTTGCATATTTTTTATTGTTGTTGGTAGTGGTGGTGAAACTGTAAGAAAAATTCAAGTACTAATAAACAAATGGTATGTTGAGAGATTACTATAAAATTCTCTTTAAACATCCTTAAATAAAATAAAAATGCTGTCGTCGTGTAGTCAGATTACTGCCATTTGCTGTTCAGAAAATATCCTTTCTATAGAAAGCCAAACGCCAAACTTTGCTTGTAATGGAATTTAAGCAAGTTTCTCAGATTAGTTCTCAGTTTGGATGAAGCTGAGAGATACCCCCAGGTAGTACAACATGTTGTCCGATAATGTACAATATTGTTCGATATTACATAATAATATATTGAACAATATTATACAATATTGAAAATATTGTTCAATATCGTACAATATCTTTGTGCTACTAGGGCCATCCAACCCTAGTAGCACAAACATATTGTGCAATATTCTATGATATTGAACAATATTCACAATATCATATAATATTATATAATAGCGAACAATATTGCACAATATCGAACAATATTGTACAATATCGGACAACATGTTGTGCTATCTGTTAATAGTTATCATTATCCAAATGCACTTATAAAATTATGCAATGTAATTAATATCATATACATGAGTGATAAACTGTGTAGCAGAAATCTAGCACTTCGATCAAATTTTTAATTTAATTTCCCCAAAAATATTTATAATTTAGCACATATAAGACGATTACTTAAACCCACCAACTTTTTTCGTGACTTTCTTCACAAACCAAAATCTAAAGGAGAGAAAGAAATAAGTTTACAATAGTTTTTATTTCGCAACCCAATTGCAGAATTATGAATTTCCGTAATGAGAACATTTAAGACAGCCGCTTAAACCCCATCAACAGTCAGGATATTCTTGAAAGTCCACACCAGAATTTAAAAGAGCGAAAGGAGTAAGTTTACTACAGTTTTTATTTGACAGCGCAATTACAGAATTATGAATTTCTGAAATGAGAAGAGATGCTTTTTTCATTCGTAACTCCAATTAAGAGTTTTTAATTTATCTTTAACAGTACGAAATAAAAACACCAAAAATTAATAGATCAGAAATAAGAATTAAGTATTACGTCCAGCTTAAAAATAATTTATCTCGCATACTAGAAAGAAACAAGAAGCTATATTTCTCTAATTTTGTTAAATATATAAATATCTTTGCAGGCGATGAAATGAACCTTTAAAACAAGCACATATGGAAAAGTGATTATGCCAGCATTATACATCAGCAAACTAAATATGTTTTTAAAACAAGAAAGTAGAAAAATATCTGAAAAAAATTACTGTTTTCAAATTCCATTTCATAATTATTGTATAGAAATCAAGTTTACAGTTTTGTAATGCTGAAACATATTTGAAGAGATTTTGTCTCAAAAATTAACCCTAAACTGCCCGGTGGATTTTCTCTTCTCAATTAATCTTAAATAATTTAAAAATTATTTTATAAAATGATTCACTTGCATTTTTACTTAAATCAAGGAAGTTTTTATAAACAAAAAATTTAAAATTTTGATTCTTAATTTTAATTTAAAATTTAAGTCCAAAATTATATTTTAAATTATTTTTCCTACATTACTTATATTTATTTAGAGATTTGCGCTACTACAAAAAATAGTGCAGTATAGGGTTAAAGACCTAGAAGTTATTAGATATGTCATCGGTTCACGAAAAACAGCAAGATCAATTTTAAGATAAATCTCATTTATAGATTGATAAAAAGAATAAAAAGCAATGCTTGATAATATGTGATGTCAATGCCTACTTTCTTCAACTTCTTATACGTCAAAAGCAGTTTTAGATGCTGTTATATTCTTCGTAACCTGAGAAGAATAGGAATTTCTACCAAAGATATACATAAATGATACTATTAGAGCTGGTAGTTATAAAATTGCTTTATGAAAATAATAATTTGTTGAATTATTCTATCAGAAGCTATATTGTCCATTTCGTAATTTGTTTTCAGTTATGGCACTTTCCTTGTATATTGGTAATCAAAACAGAATTACTTCCTTTTCCTTTAAATGAATATTTAAATTCAACAATAATTTTAGCTTTTCTACCATTGTGCAAAGTTTCGAAAGCATAGTTGATAGACAAAATAATCTCATTTAAAGTTTCAAAAAGTACAAAAAAGATTGATAGGTACAACTCTATAAATCTCCGGTAATCCTAATTTAATAGGCAACCACTCAATGGCCGAGTGTTCGAATAAACTATTTTAAAGCAACAAACTGGTTATGCCACTGTTAACTACCTATTTCCATTTTCTATCACAGCAATTCCTTCATCAGTTTTTACAATCGTTCAATAAAAACCAAAAATAAAATTCTTCTATAATGATCTGAAATTAGAATTATTATTTGTGGCATAAATGTGTTAATTTCGTGATGAAGTATTTCTTTTATTACTTACTTTTAAAAATGAGCAATTCTATTTCTCGTTGAGAATAAAAGGGGTTTATTTGTGTGTGTATATGTAGATAAGTCATTAAATATGGCATGCTAGATATGTCTACGATTTAGAGTCAGAAAATTTTTGTTAGTTTGTTTTTTTAAAGTTTATACAAGGTCACCCGGTTTATAAAGTTTATACAAGGCTATTTAAATAATTAACAACTTTGGCACTTGATTAATTCTTTAATTTTTCTTTCTATGCAATTTATACATATTATATATTTTTGAAATATAGAGTTTAGAATCTCTGAATTTCAAAAATTACTTCTTCCAAATGATTTCATTTATCTTTTTCGGAATCGAGGGCACTAGTGATAACATTTTACATTGAAATAGCCAGAGTATTTCAAATTTTTGCGTAAGTTGTCTCTTTGAGCATTTGAATATTGACTTATTAACCCATTATCTGCCATGGTCCCTTTTTTGGGATACTTGTTTTCTAATTATTTTCGCATAAACAGTGCAAATTTTAGCTTTGATTGTTGGACTTGAATGATGAGGTGATTGCTATAAAAGGTGCAAATCCAATAAAAATTATTTTTCTAATTAAAAAACATAATTAATTCTAATTAAAATTTAATTAATCAGTTCAATTAAAAATTTCAGAAATAGCATTTTCTTTTATATTTCATTCATGTTATCATATTAGTGTAATTCTTTTTTGAAAAAGTGAATAATGGCGTTTTGGCAGATAATGTGTTGCCTAAAGTGATCAGATTTCCTAAATTTTAATTTGGAACAGTCTAGTTTAAATATTGGCTGGAAAGGGGCTATCTGGTCATTTTACCGTAAAAGCTAAAGATAGCACAAGCCTCCAAACTGTATTTAAAAATATTCAAAATAATTATGTTGTGAAATGCTCTAAAATTCAGAATACTCTCTAAAGCAGAGAGAGTATTTGCTAAGCATAGTAAAAATTGGAATTCTTCAGAGATTAGTACTTCTAAAAATAAGCTTAATTAATTTAGATGATATATTTAATTATGAAAACAACATGGACAATTTGGAGAATTTTATTCAAAATCGGTCAAATCCGGCATGGTTTTTCAATGCGATACAGTCTAAAAACATTACTGCCCCTGCTAATCCAGCAAGACTGATCACTTCACATAAAACATTTCCAGATATTTTAAGCAATTCGAGAAAAAAAATCAAGACTATTGAGCTTGACTCAGCATATAACTATATAAATGTGAGAAAAATGAAAAGCTGCTTTTTAAAGGGGATTTCACTATTATTGTTGAATTAAGCTACGTGATTTTTCCAATGTCTATATTTTCATTTACTGACACAAGGCCGCGATGGCCTGGTGGTAAGGAATCGGCCTCGGAGCCGGAGGCTTCCAGGTTCGAAACCTTATTCCATTAAAGATTCGTCGTGTATTGGACCAGTTGCACGTTGAATCAGACGTAGGGGGTCAAACGCCCTCCTGCTGGTGTGGCACGTAAGTTTGAAGAGAGGGGTGCCAGATCAGGTGTCGTCCTCGTCGTTTAAACGTGGTCCAAAATTAACAATTAGGTCCGTCCCAAAATAACTCTCGTGTTGCTTTAAAACGGGAAGTTAATATAACAAAACCAAACTAATCAATCATCAAAATAAATCAAACAAAGAGATGAAACTATAATTTTGCCTTTGATTTTTTTAAATGGTATCGCAAAAAATGACGAGTTTGTACCAAACCGTTTCTCGGGAATATGTAAGAAAAAAAGAAAGAAAAGCATTAACTAAAAAAATTTATATATCTTCAAGTCCAAAATAAAAAAAATGGTTAATTTAATCGCTTAATTTATTAATGTTTTATCTCTAAATACCTAGTCTAGAAAAATTTAAGATTACATTGATTTAAAAGTCATACCAAGATGTGTCCTTTTTTCCCACTAATGAAGAAAAACCGTTGCACAAAACCCCTTTTCTTTTTATAACTAACTAGCAGTACGCGCACTGCGTTGCCCGTGGAATGAGGACTTCAACAAAATAAAAAAAACCGCCCACAATGACATGAAAAAGTTTTGAAAACAAAACATACACATTATGGTCGTACAATTATCTGAAGCCATGCTATTGAGAAATTAGTGCGAAAAATCACCCTAAACAACACAAAATATTAAATAAAAAATTTTCTAGATAAAATTTTAAAATTCCGGCTTCGAGGTGCATTGAGTTACCATTAAGCCTACCTGTGTGCCACATTTCAAGGCTGTAAGTGCGATAGATTCGTCTGAGCATCGCACACAAACATTGCCTTTTATAAGTATTGATTTTCCAAAATATTCTACATTTATCGATTTCAACTGCAAGAATATGAAATAATCTTCAGAGATAAATACCTTTTTATCTTTCATAGCAGAGTATGTTTTTATTTAGTGGATAACAGCTTAACTCATTTACCAATGTCACAAATGTATGCATATCGAGCAGAGTTATTTCAAATCTTCACGGTTTTAATTCGATCACCTGAGATTATTCTATGAAGATAATTCGGTTGAATCCTCTCCGATGACTTTAAAGATTATCTTTATAAAAAATGATGAATTTTGCAATTCGTTCCTTTACGTATTATAAAAATAGAGTTGTCTACAATAATTTGAATTGGTCATTTATTTAGCAGAGTGATATTTCCATTTTAGAAATGGAATTTCTTTTATTTATTTCAATTTATGAGTTAATTTAACTGTGATTCTTTGAGTTAAACATTTTTTAAGCTAATTGTAAGCTTTTTCTGAAATTAGTAAATCTATTGAAAAGCTAAATTTAATTTTTTGTATGATCTTTTATTCGAATATTTCAGTGAAAAATCTATTGACAAACTAATTTAAGTTCTTTAAATGTTTTTTTCTTTCTTTTTTGCATCCAAACCTTTCAATAAAGTGAAGAAATGCCCAAACACATGTTTATCAAATAGCAACTGAAAATATTTTAACACTTAAGTTACACTGTTAAGTTTCACTAATCAACTATCTATTGTTTGTTAGATCATAAAAGCAAAACAAATATAATAGCCATTTATCTTTAAAAATTTTATAAAACGCGCAATATCGTAATTGTTCTACTGCTTCAAATGATTACATCTGAGTTAAAAAAAATAACATAATATAACAATAAGGACTTTATCTAAATTTAAAAGTGATGTCAGCATACCAATATTGGCACACATTTCACGACGATCAAAGCTCAATTTTTTCCAAATATAGATAATCAGTCACGTGCGACGGTTATGAAATGTAAAAAATAAGTTATCGACTATAACACTCTCCAATTTCATGATTGGTGGTATTCGCATATTTTACGCAATTCGATGCTCATATCTTTCAAAACAAACAAAAAATTATGAAGAGATTGATATAAGAAGTTTGTCAATACAATGGTTATCTGCTTTGATAGAAGGGTTTATCTAGGTGTTGAAATATTTTCAAGGTTTACATTTCGTGAGGTGATATTTATCAACACTAGATTAAAAGCAACAGAACTTTCACAATCAAAATTGGTTGCTTGTTTAATCGTTTCTATTGAAAGGCATTATTTTAGAATTTATTTGTTTTATGTTGTAGCACTTTTTTTATTCGTATTATTTTTTTTTTCAAATTTAACTTGGAAACAAGGCATCATGATCCCGATTTTCATGAATTACATTGAGAATTTCTCAGTTAACTTTTTGACCTAATTTATTGATATTACACTCTAATGTCTCATCTTTGTATTAAAATTGTATTAAAATGTAAATGTCTAAAAAATACAATTTCTTTTAATATAATTTTTTTTATTCACCTTAGCAAAATTTTACAAGATATAACTATTTAATTATGCTTATTTAGTTTCGTGTACGCGATAAAAAAAAATATCACTTTAATAGTAAATGTTCTTACCTTCAGTTTATATTTTTGTTCCAAAATTTCTTCAAATTAATTTAAAAGCACTTATGTGGTATCATAGAATGATTTTAACTTCTATTAATTGATTATTCCTTATTAAACCTCAGGACTTTCTTTTCTGCAACATCATATTGTTGCATAAAGAAATTCTGGCAATTTTTAATTTATGAGCACTTTCTAATAAATTACACTGTCTCAAAATGGAATTTTAATAATGTTAATTTATTAGCATTTACATATAAATCTGTGTCTAAAAAGTATTTCAGTTGTTTCAAAATTCATATTTACTATCAGTTTATGCAGTGAATTGTAATGGAATTTTTTATTAATTATTATAATATTGATAAAAAATATTTCATATTAATGATTAAAAAACTTTTACAAATAATTTCGAAAGCTTGACCTCTTTATTAGCATGCTAAAAATTTGCATATTCGTGTGGAATTATTTTTTTAATTAACTAGTTTTTCAAAGTAATTTTTTTCGACCTGAATTTAACTCATTCTCCCATTTTCTTCTTTTTTTAAGTCACGATTGTCTTCCAAAGCTTATTGATTACACTCCGCTGTAAAAAAAATTACTAGAATATTCAAGAAAAATTAACTTGATGGAAGTCACAAACGTCTTTAAGAAAGGCGAATATTAAAACGCCTTAATAAGGCAAAATATTTTCGCAATATTCTATATTGTCAAAACGATATGCAAAACTTAAAAAATATGCAAAAATCAATAGAATTTAAGCGAAGATTCCATGAATTAAGAATTAGCTGTATCATCAAGAAAGGCGTCTCTGTATGAATTTTACTTTAAAATAGAATTATTTTGAAATATTTTATGGTTTTTATTTTATTTATTAATTTATTTATTTTTCAAATAGATGTTTTAAGCGAAATTAATACATAAAATGACAAGATTTCAAAGCACTTATATCGAAAAAACATGCAAAAAAACCATATGCGGAAATTTAGTTTTATGCATTACTTAGAATGTTTGAGAATACCTGATTATCATCCGATGCTGCATCATCTTAAATGGAAATATTGAATTAAAATAGCATATAATAAAAGAATTGGTTAATACTTGATGCATTAAAATAGAAAGCTAGCCTACAATACTCTAATAAGTTAAGGAGAATTCATAGGTTCAAACAACATAATTGATCTAATGATTTAGTGTTGATAAAGGATGCATTTTCCAGATGGGAATATTTTTGCCAAACTGCCACGCAATTTGCTTATATCATTTATTTTAAGGTCTTTGCCTTTCTAATGCAACTGAAAAGCAAGAAAATGTTACAACAGGAAAAGAAAATACATAAAATAATTTTGAAAGCTGATCTGAGAAAATCATTCTTATAATGACCGTAACTGATCGCTTAAAGGGTTTGACATTAAATAAATTTAAATGAATTATAAGTAGAGGTATTCATTTGGAGAAAAAGAGCTTGTGGCTTTTAACATTTTAACTCGGACCAGTATATTAATTTCTTGTTCAGGTGGGACAAAAATAAATTGCTTGAACTTATACCAAATCAAGTTTTAACTGAGTCCTTAATAATTTTAAATATGTCGTTTAATATATTTTTATATTGCTGTCAAAAAAGTTAATAAAGGTTTTGTCACAGACTGGATTGCTTTGTTGTTTATTTTTATACTGTTAGCAACCAATTATTGTATTAAAACTTTTTGGAATCAAGTAAATTGACTTAGATAGGTTTATTCTTCTAAGCTATTATTAAATAGAAATTTTAAAAAATACAATGGCCTTTGCATGAACTAACTACACATTTTGTCTTTAAACTATTTTAAAATGAATATTTCAAAAAAGGCGTTTACTTTGCAAGGAATAGCAAAGTAAGTACAACCTCGTCAGCTGTAAAACTGAGAAGGACATGCTAAGTTTAAATTTATACATTTCTTTAAAGTTTATTTCTTTAAACGTATAAAGTTTTATACGTTTCTTTAAAAAAATACTATTTTTGCAATTGTTTTCAAACTTTAAATACATTTATGCACCTCATAAAAAATTATCCTTGAAAAATATATTCCGTTATACAACGGAGATTGTAAAATATTTAGACAAAACTGTTTCAAAATGTAGAAAGCTACACATTTTAAATACAAACATCGATTAGTTTCACTGAAAACTATCTTCCTATCAACAAATGTTGAAGTGAAGATCACTTATCCGTCATGGATGATTTGACAGAATTTCCAGAAAATTCTACGCATTATTCCATGATATATTTGAATCTTAAATTATTTGTTTCGAACTAATGCTTCAAATAATAAAAACACTTACAGAATCTCATTAATCAATGTTGGTGCAGTTCTCAAAATTTTTGCAGTTCTAATGAAAGTTTCATGCAACAGATGCATTTAAAATTAATTTAAAATTTTTCTTTTGATACCGCTTTGTTCTGGTATCAGAACAACTATCATTAAATAACATTTTAGGAAGTTTTGTTTATATTTTTAGACCTTTAAACTGGCATGATATTTTTACTTATTGCATACCTGGAGACTAAAATAATTTTCTGGGATATACAGGGTTCCCACTTATATCCGTTACACCCCCCTTAACTTCTAAACGGCGACAACTTAGGCCATAAAGTTGGTGCCTAGGTATAGTAAAAAGGCTATACGCTACTCGATGAGACAACTTACAACGCCATCTATCGGCAAATTTTGGAATTAGCGTTCCTATCTCGTAAACGGTGAAAGATACGAGAAAAAGTCAATTAGAAAGCTGTAGAGCACTCTCGATTTAGTACGAAAATATACCTTGTGGACATTAATACTCAAAACATAATGTAAAAAATGGGCATTTCTAAGATTGTGATTTTTAACACTATGGCGTCGTGAAACGCGAGCGAAGCGCGAAATCCAGTCCAGAGTGCAATTGTGTATAGTGGCTAACAGAGAGCATTTTGAGCAATATAAATAAATGATCCAGGAGACAGGTACGTGTCTCAGTTTTTTTCTTCCACTCTTTATGACATGACAATTTTCGAAATCGTGACCAAACAAATGTTCATTTTTTGAATTCTGTTTTGAGTATTAATGTGTGCAAGGTATCTTCTCGTACTAAATCGAGAGTGCTCTACAACTTTCTAATTGACTTTTTCTCGTATCTTTCACCGTTTACGAGATAGGACCGCTAATTCCAAAATTTGCCGATAGATTGCGTTGTCTCATCGAGTAGCGCATAACCTTCTTACTATACCTAGACACCAACTTTATGGCCTAAGCTGTCACCGTTTAAAGTTAAGGGGGCAGGTGTAACGGATATATGTGAGAACCCTGAATATATAATCGTAATCAATGACCAGCCATTGTACAGATCTCTCGAAGAGAAATACATAAATCATCAGCGGGACGTATGACACTTAGAATGTTAATTATATTCACTTTAAACTGCAGTCGTTGTTCTTAAAACTTATTTTTATCGCGCCAAAAAAGATTTTTTCTTTTAAATATCGAAAGCTAAGAAGTAAAGCTTCTGTTAAAAACTTTCGAAAGCATGTAAAATTTTCAAAATATTTTGTATATGCATAACCTCGGTATTTGTATATGTGTAAAAAACTGTTTTAGCTAATTAAATTAAATTAGTTAAAACAGTTTTTAATGTACTATTTCACTATATTTAAGAAAAGGTTTCTGTTGAATATAGTGGAAACAGATGCAGTGTGTAGTCTTCCATCTTTTAGATATTTTCTACGTACTTTAAATAGGTAAAAAAAATTAGTAATGGAACTATTTTGAACGCATTAAAATTAAAGTGCAATTTCTAAACTTTTAAATGTAGGTTAGAAATTTTAATTGTTTGGCAAGGCATTACAATGCAATATTAAAAACGGTTGCTATTATTTTAAATTTTCGACAGAAATCGATAATGTATTTGTTTTTAACTTCCTCCAATGTTACAAAACAAAGCCTGAATGTTATCTTGTCTGAATGATGTCTGGTAATGTCAATAAAAGCTGATAAAATAATTTGTTTCCTGAGATAATCAATAAAATTGTCGAAACATCAATCATTTCACAGAAAATTTAGCCGATCGTTTAATTTAATTCTTATATTTTCAAAGTGTTAACTTTCATTAGTATTATCTTAAAGGAATTTACTTCTAATTTAGTGTGAATTTTTGTTAATATTATAAGGGAGTTCTGATATTTTCTTAGAATTCTGATTATATATTTATTCTAGTTACTTTCAATGTGAAAAGACTGCATGCAGAAATCGCACCAATTTCAAATGATACAGAAACTTTTGATATTCAGAAATAAGTTTAGCTAAATTTATTTGTCTGTAGGATTTTGAAGGCTTTAAGACTTATGTGTGCAGAATTTGTTGGTTATTTATCTCTAGCACATAGTATATGCTTCCATAAAAGCGAAGAACCGACATTCCCTGACAAGAGTGATGGCGTTGGAGATTCAGTTATTAGACAAGGTGCGGCAATGAGACGATAATTGTGCCAACTTAGCTCATTTATCAAATAGACATTTTCAACTAACAAAATAAATATAAAAACTTTATATTTTAGATTCGCAAAATTCTAATCTATTCATCGAATCCAAGGCTTCTTTACCTTCTCCCACTCACAGCTCCTTTTTGGTTAGAACAAAATTAAAAGTCAACTTAAATCAATCATAAATGAAAAGCGTCTTCAATTAACATTTGTTATTGGAACAACATTTCATTCAAATCTTTGAATTCGAAATGATTTTTAATAGTTTTTGCTTTTAAATATCGAAGTATCTGGAGAAAAAAAGCACTGTAAAAGGCCTTTGAATTCACAATATCGGCTGTCTCGTTTCTGTACTGGGGGTCACGACGACTCGCAAATTAAAAAATCCGTGCTATGATCGATTGACGAATCTTCTAGAAACATTTAGATTCTTTAATCTGTTATAAAACGCCTTTTTTTCTTTTAGACTCTTGTATTTTAAAGAGGAATTAATTGAGAAATATTGGCCAGGTTATTAAAGAGCTTTGCTGCATCTTTAACATTAGTTATTAGCCAGTCCATTCTCAAATAACAACAGAAATAAAATAATATAGAAATTATTCAAAATTCATTGAAGATTTAGATTTTTTTATCTGTTATGAAACATCTTTTTGCTTTCAGACTCTTGTGCTTTAAATTGTTTTGGGGGTTAACTGGTCGGATTATTAATGAGTTTCGTCACATATCTAACATTAGTTATTACTTTGGTGATCAAGCAGAGCCTCTTTATACCTGTCCAACTACCGATCATGCTCAGTAATAACATCTACCAACACAAGGCAATTGTCTGTCTAGAAACAGCCACCTACATGAAAGAGTGGGCCGCAAAAGGGTTGGGCAAGAAAGATTTCCAATAACGGAAGAGGCGTTTTGTGTGGGAATTCGGTTACAGCGAGTTGGCCGGTGTGATTGTCCTTGAAGAATGAGCAGAACGGTTCTTTTGCGTTGAAAGTTGCTTAGACTCCAAGTCAGTTGCTTCAAAACATATTTTTTGTGTTTATTCTTTTCTTGCTTTTTGTATTTCTGCCATTTTTTGAGAAAGGGCGGTAAACGTCCTTGGTTTCGGTAAGGAGGTGAGAGTGAAGTGTTTAGTTACGCAGTTATAGGGATGAGGAACGTGTAAATTCGGAAGGTCACGGACCAAAACTAACAATTTGTTGCATGACAAACACTGAGAAGTGATGCCAAATTTCTGGTTCATGATGAATGGCTTTTAACAAAATTTTTTGCTGCTATTTCCAAAATTTTTAAATGAATTTGAGAGTTCAAAAACAGGTTTTAAAGTGAGGATTTGTTAGTTTAGGACAACAGAAGGTGTCTAATTGCCTAACAGATGGCTGAACAGCAAATTTGTTCACACTTACATTAGAGCCGTATTAAGTAATATCAGTATAAAAATAATCAGTATTACAAATAAAGGACTAGTAGTTTTATCAACAGTAGTTTGCTTATTTAATTTAGATTATATTTTTGTTTATTTGATTGATTATTTTCTATATATATATATATATATATATATATAAACAAAAACAGAAACAAATGCAAAAACCAATTAAGAAATTAGTTTTTTAATCAAAATAAATACTTAACTTAAAGAAGTAATATTTCAGATAAAGTAAACTTAGGAAATGGACACAACACGATTAACAAAAATTCTAAAAAATATTTAAATATGAGGAAAAACATATATATATCAAAACATAAGAAACAAAGGACAAACAAAAAATCAAAAACATAAAAGAAACAAACGCCAACAATTTAATAATTTGAAAAATATCATGGCAAGCCGCTCGTCAGGGAGGGAAGCGACTTGCCATGATATTTTTCAAATTATTAAATTGTTGACTTTTGTTTTTTGTATGTTTTTGAGCTTTTATCTTTTGTTTGGATATATTGCTTTTTTGTTGACGCAGCTTCTCCGCGAATGCTGAAATAGCTTTCTCTCTTTTTAATATAGTTTTTCTTGTACTTGTGTAGTAATTTAATTTTTTCTCATTTTCCAAAAATGTTGTTGTTATATATATATATATAAAGTAACTCGGATGGTAGCGTGTTTCAGAGGTGCCTTTCGCAGTTACCTGTTCAATAACATACATCACGAGCTAAAGTATTCTGTTGACTTAAGAAAATTATATTTTGATGATGCGTGTTGTAATCATAACCAACATGATTTTCGTTCTTCAATGCCATACTCATATGCTATTGTTTTCCTATCGTCGATTCAACTTTTGTAATAAAAAGGTTATTTTGAAATGAATAATTAGAAAGAGGAATTGTAATCATTAAACATTGTCGAAACATTTAATGCCCTTATAGAATGTAATTAATCCAAGAGTGGGAAAACTATCGTTGCTGTTTATTATTTATAGTTTGTGAATTTATCGAAAATTGTATAAAGGAATTCAAATTATTCTAATATTGCGGGTAGTTTATATTATAATTGATAAATATGATAACTTCCCTGTCTGTCAGTCGTTAACATATCAGCAAATAGGAAACGCTGCTCTAAATAAATAACTTTAGAAAATCAAATACAATCCCGATTATCGTTATAGGATAATATTACCAGAAAATGCTAGCTAAAATTATTATTTTTAGAAATACATAATCGAATCTATGCATTTCTAAAACATGCATAAAATTCAAATAAATAACAAGAAATATAATGCTTTCTTTGAATACTAGTGGATTATTTCCGTACACATTAGGAAAATTTATAGTTTAAGGTATCCGAACATGTTGAAAAGTCGATTTTCGACCAAAATTCCAATATTTTAATTTTTGATGTTTTCGATAGTTCATTCATTTACCTTTCTAAAACATATTTACTTTTGTCGGTACGTTAATTAGAAGATGAGATATTAATTGTTTTATAACAAATCGAAAACTGGACGTGGGCGTTTAATTAACCGATAGTTGTCATTTAATGGGACAGAAACCTGTCTAAAATTCTTTTAAACTTCATTTTTTCAAGTTATGTCAGTATATTTTTAGGAAATTTTTTTTAAAGTTTAGATACTTAATTTGAGCTCATGGAAAAACTATATATATATATATAAAATTTGGTTTTTCTCAAAATTAGATTTTATACATATTTTTCAAACTTCAAACATGATAACTCAAGATATTATTATTCGATTGTTCTGAAATTTTGTGAACACTTTCTTCAAATGTTTCTCTAGTGAATGTACTAGAATAATGTATAGTGTAACAATATTTTTTAATTATGGTCTTTTATTTGAAAAATGACATAGAAAATTTGCTGAAAATCTTATGATGATTGTTCGATTAGCTCTAAAATTTTTATTTACCCAAAGAATGTTAAGATTCTAGTACAAGCACCAGTCCATAGTATGTTGTTTATTTTAGTGTTAGTTTTATTTGAATTATTACAAAAATTTGACTTGTAGCATGTTTGAAGTTTTTGGGAATTTCCTCTAAAAAGCAGCAGAAATTTAAGATTTTTGTAAATTTGTAATAATTTATACTCAAAAATCATACTCTAATATTAATCTTTATTAAATTCGAATCTAAAAAATATATTTTGGTGTTTCTATTTCACAATTTTAAAAAAAAGTGCTCCGAACGTGTTCGGATACCTTAATAACTTTTTCAGATACTCTTTATTTTCAGTTTTTTTAATTAATTTTAAATAGATTAATATTTGAAAATTAACGAATTTATTTACTGTGCTTTTTTCTTGGAGAAAGAATCTTTTTAATAATTTAAACACAATTCATTGAAACTCGCTCGATCCTCAGTCTCAACATACAAGGCATTAAAAGCAAAATAAACATTTTTATTTACACTGCATTTTCACACTCATCTTAAAAATTTGCTGAACATTTCTTTAAAAAATACCCCTTAGAGCCATTTTTCTTAGTGTGCAGTTCTTCAAAAAATTATGCAAGATGAAAATATAAATTTTCTGTCGTGATATGATTTAAAATGCTTTTCTTCATGGTTCAAATGCGCCATTGTTTAGAAATTCTGGTCATTGGATCTTTTTATTGATGGGAAGTGCTCAAATAAATGGGATTTGAATTGTTTATACTTTCGGTTCTTTGTTCTGTAATTGATTGATCAAGTTGCTTTTATCTTTTACATTAAGATATATTTAAAATAATACAGCAGCATTTGACAATTGAGACAAACAATTTTTACTGATCAATTTTCAATTGAAACGTTTGACATTTGTTTTAGAATTTTAAGTATTTGAAACTAAATATCAAATAATATTTAAAGTTCAAATAAGAAAACTTTTGTAATGGAAAATTTATAACTTTTATTTATTATTGGAGTCACTTTTACATAATGCGGTTATCAATATACACATTTCGAAAGTCAACACTTTTTTGAATTTACCGTATGAATTATAAATCAATTAATTTGAAGAAGAATAATTCTTTATAAAAAAAAAACCTGCATTTCATGTACTTTTATTTCAAAATCTTTATTATATCAGCAACTGACTTAAAATTGTTTTTATGGCTAAGTAAATAAAATAATTAAAACTCATATTTCAGTGTCGATTCTCGGCAACATAAATTTGTAATTGTCACTTCTGAATGGTTTATTTTTATTAACGTCCTGTTTGGAAGCAACATGAGAGCTATTTTGGGACGGACCTCTTAATTTTGAACCGCTGTCGGATGACGGGGACGACACCTGAAGTGGCACCCGCTTTTCCACACTTCCTCGCCACACCAGCGGGAGGATGTTTGACCCCCTACGTATGATTTAGCGTGCAACAAGTCCAACACACGGTGGATCTTCAATTTAATCGGGTCTGGAGCCTGAAACTCTCCGGCTCCGAGGCTGACACCTTACCACTAGGCCACCTTAATGGCCGCACTTCTGAATGGATGATAATAGATGAACATACGTTAAATGTTTCTTTGAAAATTTTGCTTCAAACTTTTCAGTTCTGAGGTTGATAATATTATGAAACTATATTATGAGGTAAATTATGCTTAATTATTATGTCTCTTAAAGTCTGAAGCTTTAGAAGTGAAATATTAATCAAATTAACCAAAAAATAATATAGTTGCAAATAGATTTTGCTTATGAATTTCTGAAACCTATTATATTAAAACCACATTTTAGCATACCGAAATCGTTAGAAACGATATGATATGAAAGACAGTCTTTACGCAAAAACACTTTTTGCATTTATAATAGGGTAATGAAAAGAAAAATAAACCTTAAATTAAGAGAAGGAATTCCTTAATTTTTTTGTTTTTCACATTTTCCTGATAATCTATACTTTTGTTATCTAACACTTAGAAAATTTGTTCACTTTTGATATTAAAAAAACCGGTTATGTTCTATTGTGATTATGTGAAAATTAGCGATATCTACAAAATATTTTTACGAAAATTGAAGGACATTTTTTTATCAATATTGCATTGAAATCTTTTCAAATAGTTTTTAAATAATGTCACTTATCTATCACAACAATTTTAATCTTATCTAATAACTAGTACTTTCTGGATACTTTTAGAAATTTCAAAAGCAGAGTATGAATTAAAAATCTAAAGTGCTCCTTAAAAATACCCAAAGCAAGATAAAAATTGAAATCATTATTCTGTCATAAATAATTTTTTATCTTTACAGTAGTAACAATTATTTTCGCTGTAAATGAAGAATTTTATTTTTATATTAAAGATTAGCATTTGCATCTGCTTTAAAGTTGAAAAATCAAAGTTTTTAATTTGGGAAATCTCATCGAAACACAAACCATACAATAATTTTAGATGCTCGGCAAAAATTACTAATGGATTAACTTACTTTTTTGTCTATGATTTCATAGAATTATAAGTACAAATAATAGAGTTCATTTCAAGAACGAAGAATTAAGATTTAAGAAAAGATATTTATAATTGCTAACTTTAATTAATGATTAAAAACGCTTTAATCGTAATTGAATATTTAATTAAATCTCCCTCACACAAGACAAAGGTTAGTAACAAATTGCCATCGTATGGGAAAAATTACAAATATATGCTTCATAGTCGTTTAATTCTTATAGCTTTCAAATCATACTGTATCGTCCTATCTGACTTTAATTCATTGATGGAATTTTAATTTTTCTGTGAGCATTCTTGTGATATTAAAGATCGATTACGATATAACTTAATGCTTATGAAATTTCAAAACAAAGAAAATTTCTTTCTTCCATTTATTATTAATTGATTTTTATTACTATGGAAAATTATTATATAATTTTTCAAATACAACTGTAAAAATTCCTTTTTCCTTTTTGATTGTGTAAAAGAAAATATATTCATTCCATACATTCGTCAATTGATTATTTTTACATCTAATCCAATCAAATTTGATGTTTTCTTATTAAATTTTACTTATTAACTTTTTCCGCACTGAATTTTTTAAAATATATTCCTCTCCTTTCAGCAGCTTTGGTTTTCGAACATATTTGTAATGACTGTCACAAATTTTAAAACTTTATTTCAATTTCATTTATCTTTTAAGAGAAGCACCATCTTAGATATCGCGCGTTCAATAAAATGTTTATTTTGCTAATATTTTCATATATCTAATCCATTTTTAAATATACAAAACAACCAGCGGGAGTGGCCTTCCCTAAACTTTCTCGTATACTTTTCAAACATTTGTCATTTGCCTTCCCCTTGCGTTGATAAAAAGTTCGAACCAACTGTAACCCAGAATACAATGACTAACAGAAGGTTTTTCATTGTTGATTATAGTGATAGTAAAATATTGAGGTGAAGAATCATATTCAAAAAGATACGTATGGATTAAAACTTCGCAATATTTATTTTTTTTTTATCAAACTCTAGCGATGCAAGTTCCGCGTGCGGAGAAGAAAACAGGAGAATAGCTTGCGCATGCGCAGAGATTGCTTCCAATACGCAAGTAAAACGAGACGCCCTAAATGTTTGCTTCCTTACAAAATCTCGCCGCCAGAATTGGTTTTTGGCAAACTTCCAAGTTTTCGGAGTATCCCTTCTTTGCACAGGCATTTACGCATGCGTATGGAGTTGAACAAGTATGCTATTATACAGACCGACAGACAGTCAGCCCATTGACGGATTTGGCCCAAAATTTTATACGGACCTACAATCATGACGATAAAACAATGTACCAAATTTTATCCATCTAGCTATTCAAGTTTTTGAGTTATAGTGTTCTCATGACTTCGGACATACAGACAGACAGTCTTCCCGTTGACGGATGTTGTTCAAAATTTGATAGAAACCTACAAATTATGTTTAAAGACCACATACTAAATTTCATCCCCGTATCTCTAATAATTTTCGAGTTATCGTATTCACAGACACAGAGAGACATAATTCCAAAATTGTGTTTTTCGGACTCAGGGAGGTCTAAAACATGGAGATTCGTCAAAATCTCGAGTTCGAATTTTTTGACGATTACAATACTTTCTCTTTGTATACTTCGCATACGAGAAAGTAAAAATGCTTTGAAAGAAAATTTGGTTTATGTGGCAGCTTGACCCTCTGAATTAGAACTTGTTTTCCCCTGAATTCGCAAATTTTTCTCTTTCTTTATTTGACCATTTAATTTTAATTTTCCGTTTAAAAAAGCCGGTCAAAAATGATTATGGATTCTCCGATGATTGTTATTATTTATTCAAAAGTGACCTTGGAAATAAAGATGAGATTTAATCGGTATCGGCTTACTTAGTTTTCAAAGTAGCGACATTCTTCTTTTTCCAAAATAAGACCATTTTGAACAAACGAACTATTTTCCATTGTTCTTTAGAAGATGTTTACTTTCGAACAAACCGCTAATTTGAATTTGAATTTTCTTTTCAGTGAAGAAACCGTAACTGTTATTTTACTTTATACAAATAACCGTACGGTTTAAAATATTTTTTCAATCCAAGCAGCTGAAATAAGGCAAAGTAAAATAAACAATCTTCGAAAATTAAAAATTCTCTTCGAATCTTCCGCAATAGCTGAAAGCTAATGATGTTTACTAATTATTATCGAAAAGAAAATATTTTAAAGTCGTCACCAATTTTGAATAAATGTTTCAAACGCTACCGGTTAACGTTTAAAATGTAATAAACGTAACAAGCCGCTAAACGACCCTTAAAACATCTGTAATATCAACCGGAGTTAATCAAATTCATTAAAAACTCAGGTCTCAACGCATTTAATTTATGGATTACAAGTCACTTGTTTAATCAAATACTGCTACTAATTGGCTGACCTCGAACGCATGAACTGGATAACACGCATTTCCTTATTCGTTTATTCGCTTGTTAACATAGGCAGTTGACAGAATTTTTTTTGACCGTGCACAGGAACATCTTCAGACATGCATTCCAACCTATGCGTTTCAGACATCCCGTTGTCTCCTCCCCAGTTGGGGGTGCCACCGAGGGTCTGATTAGGCACGCTATATTACCGAACGTCAGGGGTGCCCAAGATGAATTTCTATTTATTCGCGGTGGGGGGAGGGTTAGGTGAAATAACTGAACCGTGGGTTGTTGGAGGTCAGGTGGTAGATAGCATGCAGATTAAAAATTTGTTTCTTGTTTCCTGTATTTTTGCAGATTGATGAGAATTGCTTGTAAGTAACTACTTAGTAAACATTTTCATCAATTCTTGACGCTACATCTGTTTGAGGAAGAGAATCCATTTGTTTTCAGATTTAAGGAACCAAATAGATGTACGACAACAGTTTTCCATATGTTATTAATGTATAATTTTTCTATTGGTTTAGTGGCAAAAATTATAAAAATTTTAAGAAATGAATCAACTTGTTAGATTGACGCCTGCTTGGTGACAGAAATACTCTAAATTTCAAAAACCCGATTTAATTTGCAGATTAAAAAGTTGTTTATTCTTTTCTGTATTCTTGCAGATAGACGAGAATTGCTTGTAAGTATCTACTTAGTAAACACTTCCATCAATTCTTGAAGCTAAATCCCTTTTCCATGGAAGAGAATCCATTCGTTTTAAGAGTTAGGAAACCACATAGATGTACGACAACAGTTTTCAATATATAATTAATATATAATTTATTTTTCTATTGGTTTCGTGGTAAAAATACTAAAAATTTCAAGAAATGAATCAACTTGTTAAATTGACGCAGGCTTGGTGACAGAAATACTCAAAATTTCAAGAAACGATTTAATTTGCAGATTAAAAAGTTGTTACTGTCAGTGACTACTTAGCAAACACTTTCATCAATTCCTTACGCTAAATCTGTTTTCGTGGAAAAAAATTCATTTGTTTTGAGATTTAGGGAGCCACATAGACTGATGACAACAATTTTCAATACATAATTTATTTTTCTCTCGGTTTACTGGTAAAAACACTGAAAATTCGAAGGAATAGTTCAATTTGTTAGATTAACTTCTGTTCGGTGATAGAAATACTCAAAATTTCTAGAAACGATATAATTTGTTATATTAATATCTTAGTTGAAAGCTGAAACCACAGACTAATAATGCCATGCTTCTGGAATTTTAGTTGTGGTTAGGTGCGGGTGCGGTTTGATTGCTGCGTCGGCAGCAATTTGCAATTTAATTTCTCATGGCTTCCCTGCCTTATTATATGTGGACGTTAAAGCTGTGACATATTAAATATGTGCCATGCATACATATTTCAGAATATTTTTCTAGAAAAGACGAAGGTTGAACTTATTTTTTCCCGGATTATTTTTTCAATACTCCTTTCAGTTAAATTTTCTAGAAAAGAAGTATTTACGCTTCATTCGGTAATAAGTTTCGTTCGGTTATATAACATCTTGGTAAAATAAACAGTTTTGCTATAAACAAAAGAGGTCGTATCGAGTAATTTTCGAATAAACTCAGAACATTGTTTAATGTAAATTTTGTATCGAGAACTATTATTTATTCATTGGATTTGATGAAGGAAATACTTCTAAGATTCTTTGAAGCTTTTTCAAACAAGATATAACTAATAATAAACCGCTGCTTCAATGTGGATTGAGAAATAAACTTTGAGCCGTTACACCTTGTTAATTTTAGCTTTGTTACAATTTGCATGTTATCATAAGAACTCAACATGGCTTTTCCTTTATAATATAACACAAAATTAAGTTTAGAAATTAGAGAATCTGGGAATGAAACAATATTGTGTATTCGAATTTTTCTGTTTGCTACTCTAAGTTCTTTCGTGAGTTCTGAAGTTTGTTCAATTGTTTTCATTCCATTTCGTTCGTGTATTACCTGACTATCAATTCGGAATAATAGATATTTGTGTTGTTATTATTATTAAACATATTACGCATTTTAAACAATAAGACGAAAATAAAGCATTCCCTTCGTAGCACTATTTTTCTGACTAAGAAGTTAAGCTATTTTTATATAAAAGTTCCTATAAAATTTCAGAAATAGAGAAGATATCAATATTACAAGACCAAAACTTAAGTGTGAAAACACTGAAGCTTTTTCTCACAAATTTACTACAACAATCACCTTGTCTCAAAAAATTAAGTTATTTGATATCTGCTATTTCTATAATGACAAAGTCAAAATATTTATCAAAATATGAGTTAGTAACCCACATTAACTGGTATAAATAAATGAAAATCTTCGAGGTTAATTAATTTAATCAAAAAGGGATTTGCGACTCGGAACACGTCGAACCTTTAAAATATCAGAAGTTGGTGTGGGCTGCAAACTATCTATTACTCTAAATTACTAAATTTTGTTTATTTTAAAAGCCACTGATAAGACATATTACTCAAAATAAATTTCAAACAAAAACTATTTCTGATAATTTTACCACAGAAAACTTTGCTCACGAAAAACGAAAATCACAGAATTCATCAGTATCTTTGAATTAAATAGGATATCTTTTAGTTATTTACCTTCGTGAATTTTAAAATTTTAAGAAAACTCATCAAAACTGCTTATTTGTCATTTCATATTTGCATCACATACTGCGTATTTCATGTCAAACACAAATTGGAAATAACTCATAATCGTGTGAAAATTTCGTCAGCGGAAAACAGGAAAATAACTCAGCAACAAACCTTTCTTAAGAAGAATCTTCAGCAATTTGGCATTTATTTATATACTCACAATAGATGATAAATCTTACTTAGGAACTCCAGCTGCTGCACACGGAATAACTAAGGACAGTGCCAGAAAATATTGCGATTTTTGTTTTATTTTATAGTACCCTTTAAATTTCGTATGCATAACTTTTTGAAGTTGCTTTATTCGAGTAAATCTTTCTTAGATTTTCGAATTGCTCTGTATTCTGAAAATTAGCTGTTTTTCCACTTTTCCTCCTATTATTATGCAGCACTAAAGTAAAATGATATAATAAGCTCATACGTAGAAGCAAAAAAAATTCGGAAATACCTGAAAAACGATTTTTATACTAATATTCTTTGTAGTATGTGTTAGTTTAAAATTATCCTTATACTTATATACCCATGCTTTGCATATTTGCTGAATTTTAATTATTTTATTGCAATTTAATAGTAATAAACATATAAATTGTGTCTTAAACGTTATGATAACTAAGCTAATTGTCTCTACCGGCACTATAAATGTATTGATCTCTTGTGTAATGAATTTAATATAATCTCTGATACAGACCTATACCTTGCCAGACCTATAACATATGCGCCACCTACCTACCTGCTAACATATAGTAACAGGGAATTGGAATATCTAAAACATAAATTAATAGAGAAAGGATTCATATAAACTCTATTGCCTTTGAATTCGTTAAGAAATATTCAGACATGGAAACTGTCATTAAGCAAAGTTTTAACGTAGGACTACGTTCCTCCCATTGGGGTCTCAGGTAGGAATTTGGTTCACTCGCCAAAACGCCACAAAAAACGTTTTATGGGAGATCCTCTATATCTCAGTAACTATATATGTTAAAAACATAACTAATGTCTTATTTTAGAGATAAAGGGTAACAATAGAACTTTTAAAGAAAAATTGAAAATCGGAATTGTAGTTCAGCGACTACCGAGTCGCAAAGTTGGGTAAAATTAAGCATGAATTGGTGACGCGATCCTCTATATCTCGATAACTACATATATTAAAAACATAACTATTGTCTTATTTTAGAGATAAAGGGTAACAACAGAAGTTACAAAATATTTTGAAAATCGAAAAGAGTCACGTGAGTAAAGTAGTCCTAAGCCTTTAACATCAGCGGCTATTTGAAAAAGGCAGCCTCCCGTCATTTTCATTTATTAAGGCCAACTTAGTTTAAATTGATACATAGGCTGTTCCAGAACAACTGCCAGTGAAGCTCTTATTATTCTGCAACGCTATCTAGTGACAACGCTATCTAGTGACCCGACAGCCATGAAGGCATGTAGACTAATTCATTAGTTGAACACAGAGAGGATTTCGAGGTAGTTTAAGTAAATAAGTTTGAAAAGAATAGAGATATTTCTCCATGGAGACCTAATTTATAAGCACGTTCATAACAATAATTTGCTCTCTCTATCAGTATCTTTACATTTCTGCTCATTCTCATTGTTGTGACCGGCACTTGATAGGGTGTCCATGATGAATCTGTATGGTGAAATTTCTAATTTTATGAAACTTCTTCACTTATCTAAATTACCTCAGAATATTTTCCAACGTTAGTTATTAAGCTGCACGCTTACATCGATTTTGGGATAGCATATAGTATTGCTGAGTAATCGAGCTCCTTTTGTTTTGAGACAACTTTTGTATAATGATATTTTGATTTTAATAAAAAAATTTTTATTTAAAAAATTTTATTTATATACTTATGTCTCTATACTTAAAACAGAAATCATTTTCCATGAGTGATGTTTTCATAAAAAACTATAAAAACTGTTTTCTGTCTGAAGATAGTTTAGTTTACAGCTAAGTTTGATGCTTTCACTGACTTTATTTTCAGTAAACAAAAGAAAGGTCACGAACATCAGCCTTAAGGTGAAGATATATAGTAAAAACAAAGATTAATATGGCTAGAAATCTAATATTAAATTTTGGTTTATGATCCCAAAAAGTAGATGACAGTTTCTACGCTAATACACTCTTCAGTCACCGTTAGAAACCCTCTGAAACATTTTTAAGCGTTTGAAATTTATGACTCATGAAACAAAGGTTGTGAAACTTATACAACATTTCATTTTACATTTTTTCTATAACATACTTTTGTTCTATATCTATAAATTGCTAACACATAACATTAGTTAACTTTTTAACTCAGGACTATGTTCCTCCCATTGGGGTCTCAGGAAGGAAACTGATTCACACGCCAAAACTCCACAAAACTTGGTATGGGAGATCCTCTATATCTCGATAACTACATATGTTAAAAACATAACTAATGTCTTATTTTATAGAGAAAGGGTAACAACAGAAGTTACAAAAAAATTTAATTAAGCTTAAAAACTTATGAGAAACAAAAGTGTCACGCGAGTAAAGTAGTCCTACACCTTTAACATCAGCGGCAGTTTGAAAAGACAGTCTCTCGTCATTTTTTTTCTATAATATACTTTTGTTCTATATCTATAAATTGCTAACACATAACATTAGTTAACTTTTTTCTTATTCCTAATATTTGTATCTATTTTCGCCCAATTTTAAAGCAACAAATCCAAAATTTTCAGCTACTCTTCATATGCTTGCGAATAGAAAGAGGTGTTTCAAAGAAATAAAGGAAAAACAATCCATATGAACTGAAAGTCCTTCCAGATGAAATTTCATTTTCTTATTCTGGACATGTTCGTATCAACTTTTGTCCAATTTCAGTTCTTTTACAGAAAATCAAAAATTTTCTTCATGCTTTAATAAAAGACTAAATGAAAAGAACTGTTAAAAGAATAAAAAGTGGTTCTTAAAGAAAGGAAGCCATATGAGATAAAAATGGCATATTCTTGCCTTCCAAATAAAATCTCATTTTCTTATTCGGGACACATTTGTATCAATTTCAAATCTTAACAGCAAGCCACAAAATTCCTGCTTCCTTTGATAAAAGAATGACTGAAAAGAAGTGTTAAAAGAATAAAAGGTGGCACTTAAAGAAAACAAGCCGTATGAACTGAAAGTGGCAAATGCCCGCCTTCCAGTTGAAATTTCATTTTCTTATTCGGGACCACGCTTCTTTTTACTCGTTCTTCCAACCTGTGTGACGTCATGATCGAAACCAGATGGTCCTTTCCTTCAGTTATTTTCACTTCAGTAGTCGAGAGCGAGCGACCACAGGTTTCGGTCACAGTGAAAGCCACGAAACCGGTCAAACAAACATTGTCGCGAGTGAAGGCTTTACCCAACACCTGTAAGTGAATGAAAATTCTCATTTGGATTTAATTCTAATAATTCAGAAGGAAAACAAAAATTTAAAATGGAACTTCGCAAGTTGTAATTCTGTTTTGAAAAGGTACGTTTTGTGCTTATTTTTTTTTATTTGTTTGTTTGTTTTTATATTTGGAAAGTTGCAAAATTTTAAATTTTTTGCTTTTTCTTATGTATGTCTACTAATAAAAATGAATAAAATATATTTCATCTGTGAAATTTATTAGAGTAGAAAATTATTTGGATTTGTTTTAATTTATATTTTTATTTATTCTACAATAAATCAAGCTTTCCAGTATAAAAATTGTTTGTTAAAGTCAAATTAAGAATAGAAGAACAGTTTAACCATTAAAAGCGTGGTTACTATAATGAAAATATGAATTTTTAACATACAATGACATTTTAATTTTGTGATCGTTTTTCATATCATATTTTTAAAATCCAATTGTGAAATTTTATTTATTGATTTTCAAGAATTTGGTTAGAAAAAATTCTTATTCATTCTACCTTGAATTTTGTATTTAATGAAATTTTTAAAGCTATAGGCATTATTTTCAAGTGTATTTAATTTTAAACATGAATTTATCTTATCATAAGATAACCTGCAATTTAGACCAAAAGATAACCTAAATTTCCTTATCTTAAAATTTAAAATGAATCAGCATTTAATTTGCTGATTTTCGCAAATTTAAGGCACAGTAATAAAAGATTAAAATGAAAAAATATATGTAGATTACTAACCAAATTAGGCCTCTATTGTTATTTTATCGTTTTTAAAAAACATTATATCAAACTGAACTGTTTCGTAATTTAAATCTACGTCATTAAAAATCAAATTAAATTATCTTCATGAAACATTATTTTCATGCACGAAGGTAATAGTCTTTAGAAATGTGTTCTTTATTTTGGTCATTTATTTATTTTAAATTCTGC